>PGWS01034691.1:0-11174 GCA_002896235.1 Cicer reticulatum
TCATTCTTGTAATTCTTCTTTAATCCTTATCTTTTATATCTCTGTATGAGTATACTAACCCTATTTGTTAGGGATGAGTGTAACCAGATGAACCCTTATTTTTCTGATTTGATTTCTAGTTATATGATGAGTTTTATTTGAATTGTTTTTCTCATCTCTGTGCTTATATGCTTTTATTGCTTGTCAACATTAAAATGTTCTACGAATTTGTATTTTGAAACGGAAGTGACTTTACGAATGCTTGAGATGAGAAATTCATGAATTTGTAGTCTAGGGATGATGCAGGTCATGAAACCAATTAAATTAGTTGCAGCAAATAATTTACAAAGAGAATTCTATACGATAATGCTTAATTCTAATCTTAATCCACTAAGGAATTAGGGGTTAACTTTGGATTTAAAGGTTCTGTACTAAGAATTAGGGAAAGATAATAAAGAGAATTCGGTATAATTCAATAAAGGAATTTCAGTTAACTAGGATCAATTTAGACACAAGGTTGGATTCGAAGTGAAACTCATCCCTGACATTTTTCCCAATTTATTAAAGATCAATTTTACTACTGCTGTCAATTTTAATTATTATTTCAATCAACTTGGAAACTTTTTGTTCAATTCTAGTAATCAAATATAATTCAATAGTAAAACGCAATCCTTGAGTTCGACACTCGGTACTACCGTTTTATTATTACTTGCAACGATTCAGTACACTTGCTGAAACGCAATCAAGTTTTTGGCGTCGTTGCCGGGGATTGCCATATCACTATTGAATTTAATTTATTTACCGAATTGAAATTTTTTGCTCTGCAATAAAATTTTTTCTTTTATTTTATTTCAACAAAAAAAAAATTTGCTGTAAAACTGTCTGTTTTTACTTAATTATTTATTTTTCTTCATTACTCACAATCTGTCTAACCTTGTATGCGAGGCCAGTCCTCAGCTGAGATTATCTTTGATCCAGAAATTGAAAAAACAGCAAAGGCACATCGAAAGGCGGCTCGAGAAAGGAGACAAGGGAAATACAGTTAGTGTGTGAAAGAAGAGGTTTTGGGTGATTGTGTCATATTTACTGAAATGGCCGGACCCACCACCACAGAACGTACTCTCGGAAATATGGGAAATCGAATTAGAAATCGTGCTCGATTACCCCATTCACAGCAACGGTTACAGTCAATAAGTTTGAAATAGTCCTGCTCTATACCGAGAGTTGAGGGAAATTCATTTTGCGGTAGACATAACGAGACTGTAATAGACACCTCACAAATTTCTTTGAATTATGTGAAATAGTGAAGGTGGATGGTTTATCTGAGGAAACCAAGAAATTGAAGCTATTTCCATTCTCTTTGATAGATGATGCTAAGGGAGTGGTTTCTTTCATTCCCCGCGACAGCATCACAATGGGATGATCTTGAGGATAAGTTCTTGGAACATATTTCCCCCATCCATGTTCGCTTAGAAAGAGGCAAGAAATCACCGGTTACCATAGGAAGAGGGGGAATCTCTTCGTGACACTTACAGAGGATTCAGAAACTTACTAGCCGGATGTCCTAATCATGCCTATGACGACACTGCAAAATGCAAATATTCTGTAATGGCTTGAGGCCGAAGACTAGAATTATGTTGGATGCCACAGCTGGTGGTTTCTTTGAATTACAAACGCAGCAGAAGCACGAAAGATTATTGAGATCGCGGCATCAAATGAACAGATGATGAATTGTATGACAAAAGTGGTGTGTTCAACAAGTGGTGTATGGAATTGATGTTATGGATGGGTTACCTCCAGACAGGCTACTATGAAGATGGAAGAGGTTATCGCCACAGAGATAAAGAGGGAATGGCAGCTCTAAATATACACACCAGCAAGTTGGCCCCCGTCAAATTACTAAAGCAGACTAGTTGTAACCTTGTGGAGGAGCACATTAAACTGGAGTCTGTGAAGCACTGGATGATAATGAGGTAGAAAGAACTAGAACGGATGAATTTTGTGAAGTAATAACAACAGGCAGAAAAACCCTACTCTGTACGTACAATCCTGGTTGGAGAAATCATCTGAATTTTTCTTGGAGAGATCAACAAGGGTAGATGCTTCAGGGTCAAAAGAGCTCAAAACAACCCAATTCCACCCAGAAAGGCTGCTTGGGAGAGCAGCTTATAGAAAAATAGTTAAAGCACAAGTTCTTTCATTGAAGAGTCAAGAGCCGTCCAGAAAAATCACTCTGCATCCATAAAAAAATTTGAGAATCAAATGGGTCAACTTGCTCAACAAATGGCACAAAGAACGACTGGAAATTTGCCTAGTGACATAGTTACGAATCCACGAAATTATGTCAATGCCGTTGACAACAGGAGTGGCAAGGTAAGTGAACAAGTACCACTTAAATCAAACAAAGTGAAGCACTTCAGCTCGACCCACTCAGAAGAAACAGTCACACCGACCTTAGTGAAAGAGCACACACTCTTGAAAAGGAGGAAAAAACATGTGTACAAAAAAGGGACCCACTGCCAAACCAGAAATTCGACTATGTTTCCTCAAAGGTTAAAAAAGGAAGAGACAGAAAACAATTCGGTAAGTCTTCTTGATGTTTTTAAAAAAATACAAATATTATTCCTTTTGCAGAGGCACTAGAACAGATTGCAAACATAGCGCAAGTTCATGAGGAGATTCTGTCGAGAAAGGAAAATCGGCGGTGAAACAGTGATGCTACTAACCGAAGCATGTGTGCTTATATAGAGAAACTTCCGCGAAGCTCAGGATCCTGGAAGCTTCTCAATCCCGTGTGCCATTGGAAAATAGAACTTTTGGGAAGGCTCTGTGTGATCTTGGGGCTAGTGTAAGTCTTATGGCCTTTCCATATACAAAACTGGGCATGGAAAGTCAAAGACACACAAACTAATGCTACAATTTGCGGATTGCTCAATGAAAACCTTTGGAGTGGTGGAAGATGTGTTGGTTAAAGTGATAAGTTCATTTTTCAGTGGATTTCGTGGTACTAGACATGGAGGAAGACAATGACATTCCTTTGATTTGGGGAGACCGTTCTTAGCAACAGGGCGAGCTATGATTGATGTAGCCGATGGCACCTTAACCTTTAAGGTAAATGAGGAAACAATTACATTCAATATTTAAAGCCATGGAAATTTCAAACGAAAAGAAGGGTGCCACCGAAATTGAGATTTTTAATTCGATAGTCGATGAAGAAGGTGAACATCAAGGACACATTATGCATTAGAAAGAGTGTTATGCCTACCCCAAGATGTTGTTAAAGAAAGTAAAGATCCGAAGGTGAAAAATGTTTTTAGCCATGTTAGAAGCATCACCATCTTACTCCCCCTGTTTCCCACACTACATGGAGGGTTTGAAAAGGATGAAGATGAATATGTAGAGAAAATGAAAGATACGCCATCGACTGCACTCAAGCAATTGCCACCTCATTGAAATATGTATCTCTTGGTGAGAAGGATGATGTGTTCTTCCTATCATATATGCCACCTTGCAGTAGTTGAGACGTCAAGTCAAGACGCTAAACGAGCGCTTATTGGGAGGCAACCATTTTATATCCTTTGCACCGTATTTATTTATTTGCATTTCAGATTTATTTTACTTCATTTAGTTCCAATTTCAGTCTCTAATTTTAGTTCTCTAGTTTTGATGTTTGGTATGAGCAAGGAATCAAAAAAGATGCGTTGGAAGCGATTGTTACAGCTCCAAATGACTGCATGCGCGCCAAGCCGCTTTTTCAGCAAAGAACTAAGTAACTGGTGACCATAACGGACAGGAGCAGATGATCTAAACGAGAACCTGAACTACTTATGAGAGAAGTTTTCTTTTCCTTTTTTTTCTTTCTGTTGTTATGTCTTGTTGCTTTCCATTTCTCGTTTTCTTTGTTTAATGTCATTGTATGTTGACTTTCTTTTCTTCTGTTTTTTTTCTACTTTTCACTAATGTGTACTGTGATGAAACAGTTGTAATAAAACTTGCACTTGATCTTAAAATTTCTGTTTGTGATTTTGCAAGTTAAATTTCATTTCTTAGTTATGTTATTGCTCAAGTCGACAAGCTTCTAATGCATGCATTCTTGATTATAAATGGTTGTAGAAGGCTTATTATGCATCAATTTTCAAAAATACAATTTAACTTTTCAGAAGCATTTAGTTTTATTTTGATTGTTCATTACTCTCTCTTATTACTAGCTGTGAGCTTTTTGAGCCTACACTTAAATTCTTTGTTGTGTGATTATCCAAACTGTGTTATCTCTAGAACTTGCACTATTCTGACTTGCATCCACATGTAATTATTGCTACATTGGGCAATTTTATTGGTCGTCGTTGAGCCTTCTAACTACCTGAAAATTACCTTTGCTAGCCCCTTTGGCCTTGCCTTTATTTCGCGTTACTACCACATTACAAGAAAAACACCTGACTTTAATTTAAATCAATTACTTGGAGTTAGGTAGAAAAAATTCTTGTCTTGTAAAATTCTAAGTTTGGGTTTCTCATGGATAGCAATTTCTTAAGTTTGGGTGTTGATTCTCAGAAAAAGAAATAAAAAAAATAATAATAAAAAGAAGAAATAAAATGAAAGAAGAGAAGAAAAATAAAATATATCTTTTGGTTCTTCTGTCATGTCTAAGAATCTCCATAATGAAAAGTGTGAAGAAAAAAAAATGGTAGAATAATCTGGAAATGTATGCTAACTCCAAGTGGTAAGCCTACTATCCTAAATGTCCTACCCTTACCTAAGCCCCATTACAAACCGAAGGTCCTCCAAAATGTATGTGGTTTACTGCATTGTGATGCTAACTAGAATTTTTCAAGCCTATGGTAGCGTGATGCATGTTTCTAGGATTTGAGTGATAAATTCATAACCTTCTACACTTCAGAGAAATTTTGGTGAATTGTGTGAAGAGAGAGTTGAATTTGATGTGAATGCAGGTGTAAATTTTGTTGTCTGTATTTTGAAAACAACCATAGAGCATGATGATGTATTTTGCAGTAGCAAGAACTTTGAATTTGAGTTTGAATGTAATTGAGAAATTGAATTTAAGTGTGCATAACAGGACCAAATATGAAATTAATTGTTGCTTTGGGGACAAGCAATAGATTAGTTTGGGGTTGTGATAATTCTTCATCATATGCATATTTCTTCCCACTGTTTTAGTCTATTTATCTCTCATCAGTTAAATTAAGGATTTATTTGATACATTTTGTTTGATTTTTGTTCTTTGAGTTATAAATTTTTTTTTGTTTTATATTTCGTTGATTAAGTAGGATTTGTCGTAATTTTACATGCGTTTTGTTTTAGTGCAGTGTGAATTTTGGTGAAAAATCAACATGACATATGTGGAGTATTTCGCCATATTGGAGTTCTGATGTGTAATTAAGTGTCATTTCCAAGTGCTAAAATGAAAGTAAGATCATATCTACAACTTGCATGAAGAACCGGGACCAAATTCAGAAGCAAAAGATGAGAAAAATGCAAAATACATCAGACATCAGATGAAATGCACCTGGAGCGCTTGGAGTGCATTTCTCAGGATTTACTCTGCCAACGCGCGCCTGTGAGCGCGTTTTTCCGCGCCTGGAGCGCGCGACGCGCACCAGCAACCAAAAAACGCAGATTTTTTACTGTTTTCGCTCTTTTTGACTCTGGGGAACTTGGAGAACTTGTGCCTAGCATAGAACTCAAGACGCCGTTTCTACGCCATTGAAAGCAGTTTTATCAAGATCATCCATGAATCATTCTTGTATTCTTCTTTAATCCTTATCTTTTTATATCTCTGTCATGAGTACTAAACTATTTGTTAGGGATGAGGTTAACAGATGAAACCCTTATTTTTCTGATTTGATTTTTAGTTATGATGAATGAGTTTATTGAATTGTTTTTTCTCATCTCTGTGCTTAATGGCTTTTTATTGCTTGATCACATTAAAATGTTCTACGATTGTATTTTGAAACGGAGTGGACTTTACGAATGGCTTGAGAATGAGAATTCATGAATTTTGTAGTCTAGGGATAGATGCAGGTCATGAAACCAATAAATTAGTTGGAAGCAATAATTTACAGAGAATTCTTATACGATAATGCTTATTTCTAATCTTAAATCCACTAGGATTAGGTACTTTGGAATTAAAGGTTCATCACTAGGAGATTGGGAAGATAATAATAGAGAATTCGGTACTAATTCAATAAAGGAATTCAGTAACTAGGTCAAATTAGACACAAATGTTGGATTCGAAGTGAACTCATCCCTGACATTTTTCTCATTATAAAAGATAATTTTACTACTGCTGTCAATTTTAATTATTATTTAATCAACTTGGGAACCTTTTTGTTCAATTCTAGTAAATCATATATTCAAATAGTAAACGCAATCCTTGAGTTCGACACTCGGTACTACCGTTTTCAATTATTACTTGCAACGATTCGTCACTTGCTGAACGGCTATCAATCCTCCGGTAACACATGTGTACTGCATCCGACACATTGCACAAAATTTATGAGAGAGTTCAAGGACAAGGAACTTAAAAAACTTGTTTGTATGGTAATGATCTAATTCTTCTTAGTATATTTTCCACTTATCACTTTATCATATTTGAATAATTTTACATCATTTCTAACAGGATATGCATTAAACGAGCCATCATTCAAGTTATTACCGCAATGAAATCAAGATGGCAAATTCAGAGGCTTTAAGATGGATCGATAATATCCCCCCCAGAACAATGGACTATGATTTTCTCAAGTCGACGATGGGAACACATGACAACAAACTTTTCCGAGTCCATCAACGCAGTGTTCAAGGGTAACACGCAATCTCCCAATCACTGCTTGGTACAATCAACATACTATAGATTGGAAGTTTTATATTAAGAAAGGGGGGGGACACAATAGAAATCATTAGCTTCTGGTCGGTATACACAGACGATGATGAACAGATTAAATTGAAGTGATAAATCTAATATTCACCAAGTCATGCAATCGCTGAAAATCATTATTTTTTTTATGGTGCATGAAACAGTTAAACCAGAGAGGTGCGGACCAATTGGGTCTTTTGAAGTCAACCTTAAAGAAAATGGTGCGATTGTGGGAGATTTCAGGCTGTACATGTTCTTGTTCATATGTCATAAGCTTGATGTTCTTAGGCTCGTCAAACTATTTAATGCTCTATTGACGTGTACAGGTTGTAATGTATTTCAACATCTACAAAGAAGAGTTCCAAATACCTATGAAGGATATTAGCCCACATATGATGGTCAACTTTTATCACAATTCAAATGGGAGAGAATTAAAAAGTCGTCCAAATAGTCCATATTAGACTGAAATGGACCGTTAAAGAAAAAGTACCAAGAAAATGTGGATTATGTCGATTAACTGACCATACTCGAAAACATTGTCTAAATGTTACAGCCAACTCTACTCACATATTGTAATTTAAAATTTCTATTTATGCATTTTTATGTATTTTTTATGTATTTTTATGAATTATATTAATTATAATATATTATTTTTGTTTATCAATAAAAATTGAAAAATTGAAATAAATATTTTTTTTTTTAAAAACGCTTGGAATCGGCATTTCGAACTTTGCCTTTCTAAAATTTATCATAATTTGAAATTTATTTATCTATTTTTATGAAAATTAATTATATATAATATTATATTAATATATAATATATATATTACTTTTGTTATTTCAAATAAAAGTTGAATACTTTTTTTTATAAAAAAAACCTTGGGAAAGCGCATTGTCGAACTTTGGATTTCCAAAAATTTTAATCGAAAATTTAAAATTTCTTTAACTATTTTAAAATTATATTAATGAGTTTAAATTTATTTATTTATTTTTATGTATTTTATGAATTATATTATTAATTATATATATAATATTTATGTATTCCATAAATTTAAAAAAATTAAATTTTTTATTTATTAAAAAAACCTATGTGGGAAGTTGTCATTTGAAACTTGGACTTCCTAACGAAGTCGCCATTCCAAATGGTGATTATTACTTAAAAGTAAAAAAGGGTATTTTTGGTATTTTTTTTCAAAATAGAATAGTTTTGGTGTTTTTTCTTTATAGGGTTATTTGAATAAAGACCCCCACCATCACCCGTTAAACTATGTGGACCGACCGGTTTAATTGGTTGGTTTAATTGTTGGTTTATTGGTTAGATAGGACCGAGTCGAAATTGTGGTTCGTCCAATTAATTTGTTAAACGAATATCATTAGGATCGAGGAGAAAATGGTAAATTAAAAGAAATCAAATTTAGCTGTTCAACCAGTTACAAGGGTCGATCAGATTTTCCTTTCATTCCTCATTTTTATTAAAAAAATGTTATTTTGGATGTAATTGGCCTCACAACCTCATGCTCAACATTTAATTATGTTTTGTTATTGTTGTTAGGGGTGCTTATGATATAAACTGAATTGAATTGAATCATATTAATTATTTGATTTATTTTTTGAAAATTATTTTTGAACAAGTTTTTAATTAAATTCGATTTCAAAAAAATAATTTTGAAATAGATATTTCAATTTATGTTTGAAAAAAATAAAAACGGATAATTATTTGATTTTATTGTAGTTTTGGTCCCTCTATTTTTACTAATTCAAGAAATTAATCTCTCTATTTTAAAAGTCAATAGTTTGAGTCTCTATCTCAGATTTTTAAGACTTGCCAATTTTTGTCCCATAATTACTTTCCCCCCTTCAATAACTCTCAAGCGTTCTTCTAAGACTTGTCAATTTTCTTTAGATTGATGGCTCTCGAGTGGTCAAACTTCACGATGTATGTTTAACGTCACCGACATAGCTTCGGTAGCTTTTCCTTGTGGCAAAGAGCTAGGGAAGCTCGAAGTAAGGGGTGAAGGTTGCACTTGAGGAACCTCTTTGGTACTATGTAGTGGATTTGTAGCCACGACCAGCGGATTGTTGTTGGGGAGATGAGTGTCTATTGGGGGGGGGGGGGGAGGTATAACTTGGTGGCAGACCATACGATTGAAATATTTGTGCATTCCCTTCTTGATAATTAATGTAAATGGGTGGAGCGAGGCCTCATGGGTGATGAGTATACAACTTGATGTATGAAAATATAATTGTGCATGAATGTTAAAGACATATTGGTTGCTTGTTGGTGAATATCTTAACCAATAATAAAAAAAGGACAATGAGATCAAAAGTGAGGCCAAATTTAATTCATTAAGAAAAAGCGAAATACAAGTTTTATTGCACATGAGAAAACAAACAAAACTAAAAACGAAAGTAGAAGCCTAAACATGAAATTTGAAAGTCTAATGAACAATTATATTTTCCATTTTCTCAATTAAACTTTAAAAGTTCAATAAAAATGGAGATATTCTAAAAGGGTAGAGAAATGATTAATCATCACATCAGTAGCTCTTAGTAATGGTGAATATCTCTATAGCAGAGTTGGTGAAATAAAATGAGTTTGGAGAGCAATCCATCCAAAATTCATTCTTGACAGTCTCTGTTTGTGTTTTTTATTATATGCATCTCGTTTCTTTTCTTGCAAGTTCAACTGGTATGCCTCAAAAACTATACTCTTATTGACATTGTCTTTCTTACATGATCTTGCTTTCACATTCTACTTTTACTCTCTCTATGTGTGTTTTAGATTTACTTCTATCGACGAGTGACTTCATATTTTTTCTCGAAGATTTCTTCGTACTCTTTAAGCATGAGACATTCAATTAGTGATGTCCTTTCCTCACGTCTAAGTTCAACTCTTCATTCACACCCGCAAACAAATTTGAGTTATCTCATTGCTTTCTTATTCCTTCTTGCATTTTTCTGTACTTTCTCAAGGATAACGATTGTTGGGTATTCTTATATTCAGATCTTTATAAGTTAGTGAGCCCTCTCAATTTCTTGTCTGTAATTTTTTGATTTCATGTCCTTTTAGAGCTAGTTGGCCTCTAAATCTTCAATTTTGAAAAAGGATTATGTTGTTACTACTTCGGGGGCAAAGGTGTTGCTATGTAAAGACAACTTGACCTCTAATGCACTCTTTTTCACCCAATTATCATATTCCTCTCATGTACTACAACTTCTAGTCTCTAATTCTTGACCTCTTCTAACAACATCTCCCCAAGACTTACGTATTCTTCGCAACAAGCTAGCATCACAAACGTCTCGTCCACGAATGACAAAAGATTTTGTTACATAGGACAACCCAATTGTCTTAATGCAACATATGGACTATAATTTATACACCTCTTAGTTCTCATGAGGGGAATATCAACAAAGATTCTGCATCTACAAATTACTTCATTTATATCCTGACTTTATGAGTACCACTAGATCGTTCGTTGAGATTTGCCAGAATGTTGGCCATTCCTTTTTGCTATTAGTTCTTAACTCATGTACCTCTTGGAAAGCATGTTTGAGAAACCAAAGATAGAGTATTGGTGAGCAGTCATGGATTAACCCTCTGTTTCTCATGATGGAAGTCGAGCGTGTAGTAAATGTCAGCTAGAACTGTATGTACTGGGTTATCCCCTTAATGTTTGGAAATAAAACAACTCCATATATAAATAAGGAGACCACATCCATGAAAGTGTTATGTTTTCCATCTCTCGCTAAGTTTATTGTTTTCTCTTCAAGATATTTTCTTGGGAACCCGATCGAATCATCTTTGTTGGTTCTATTTTCTTCTATTTCCGTTATAGGGTAATCAAGTGTTTCAATAATTGTTTTCAATGAGGGGTATGGTCATATCATTAGGCCCACGTTATAAGGGCATCCACTTGCTTATTAAGATCAAGTAAATCCAAAATTTTACCGAATTTCCCCATAAAGTTTACATTTTGTACTTTTATCAACTTCCAATCAATATTCTTAAGGTTGCTTACATCTGGTTTGATAACCCTCAATGACAAAGTATTTCTTAATGGAGTCATGTTTGAGCCACAATTTGATCTCATGTTTCCTACGGTTAAAAATATTTACAATAAGCCTTAATTTTTATTGTTCTAAAAATAATATAATAATGATCTTCTTCAAACTTGACCTTGATAAAGCATATGATGCATGATAGCGTTTCAGCAAGTGTACTGAATCGTTGCAAGTAATAATAAAACGGTAGTACTGAGTGTCGAACTCAAGGATTGCATTTTACTATTGAATTATATTTAGTTACTAAAATTGAACAAAAAGTT
>PGWS01034696.1:0-15569 GCA_002896235.1 Cicer reticulatum
TAATAACTCTGAATGATAAATAAATCGCTAATAATAACTCAGAATAATAAATAAATCGCTAATAACTCAGAATAATAAATAAATCGCTAATAATAACTCATAATAAATCGCTAATAACTCTGAATAATAATAACTCTGAATAATAATAAATCGCTAATAATAATAACTCTGAATAATAATAATAACTCTGAATAATAATAACTCTGAATAATAAATCGCTAATAACTCTGAATAATAAATCGCTAATAATAAATAAGTCTGAATAAGTCGCTAATAATAACTCAGTGTCAATCATCTAATAAATATCTAAATCGCTAATAAATAAGTCTGAGTAAGTCGCTAATACAATAAGTCTGAATAACAAATAACCCACGAATAATAAAATAAGTCTGAATAATACAACTATGATACTACTGATAATCTCCTCCTCTAGAAATATATAAAGCTCTCTCCAATAAGACACGCATCTCATCTTCAGGACCACCCATATGCAAATCTAAACTCTGCTGTATAAGACCACCAACTGCGTGACACCGTGTACAACTAGTATCGGGACCAGCATCATGACTAGGACCAGCATCAGCATCATGACTAGGACCAGCATCAGCATCATAACTAGGACCAGCATATGCAGCAACATAAGGGATCATCCGAGGATGAGATATCCTATAATACCACTGGATGTATCCCTCAACACACTCATGTGGATATGCAGCTGGATGCAATCTAGCTCGAAGTGATCGTACAGAATTCCGGTACATACTCCATTCAACGTCGACATCACGTGCAACAAGCATCGGTGGTGTAGGAGGAATGTGTTGAGTATACCCAAACTGTCGTATGCACCTCTCAGGTAAATACGGAACCATCGTGAAACACCAACGAATGTATCCTGTAAATAATGACACAGACTGAAATCGTGTCACAGCGTTCTGATCGTAATCTGGTGCCCAGATAATATCCGTATCCCTCAAAGCATCCAACTTTGCCCTGTAATATGCCACATTCCCAGATGTTTGTTTTGCCGTCCAACGAAACATCCGTGGCATCGAGGAAATATGCTCATCCATATCCCGTTTACAAATATCAGGGAAATGTTCATAAATCCAAGTCTGTAAATAATTGAAATGTAGTAAAATTATTAAGGTGATGAAATAATTAAAAAAATAATGATAAGTATAATAAATATAATAGTACCTGAAATAAAGACAAATATCCTCCAATCTGTTTGGTTGCAGGCAATGTACTGTCTCTAAGATAGTCATATAGCACAACAAGTGCAGCCGGTCCCCATGCCCATTTACCACAACTATCAAGATCTTGAAACAGAAAGAGATATTTTGCAGATACAAGTGTAAAACTTTTATCCGCAAGAATGGTACATCCTACCAAATGAAGTAGATATGCCCTAGCTGCACAGTCATATCTTCGTTCATGAAGTTTCTTAAAAAATACCTCTTTCAACCACTCAAAACTATACGAGGCCCCTCTATTGGTCCTAGTCTCAGTGACAGCTTCATCATATGTAACCCCCAACAACTCAACAGCAGCAGCAATTGCCAAATCTTCATTGACATTTGCGGGAGGTGTGAAAAACTCTCCAGTACACGGGATGCTCAAAAGACCCCTGACGTCGTCAAGAGTAATAGTCATTTCACCGAATGGCAGGTGAAATGAACTAGTCTCTGCGTGCCATCTCTCAGCAAAAGCAGATATCATATTACCATCAATCATATGCAAACTACATCTTCTCAGAGGACGTAATCCAGATATATTAATCCAATGATCTATTTGAGCAGGTAAATGATATCTAATATCAATGAATTTGTCTTGCTTTTTGCCATTCGAAACAACTTTCAAGGCACGTCTTTCCTGTTTAATTAAAAATAACACAATTAAAAATATATTATAATCTTATACTACAAATAAATTATAATGTGTAATAAAATAACCTATACTACAAATATATTATAATATGTAATAAAATAAATTATTTACTAACATGCCATTCCAAGCATTAATGCTGCATAATGCTGCTCATAATCTTTATAGATTGCATTAAAGATCAAGAAGGACTCTCCAGGATATACATGGGTTCATCCAGCACTGGATGCTGTTGACCCATGTGTTCACAAATACCTGTTGCTGCATGTTTGGTCAGTTTATTCATCCCATACCAAACACTATGATCTTGCTGGAGTGCTATCCTGGCTCTCATTCCTTGCGCCTATCATCCAATTCTGCTAACATCAGATTTGCTGGGCTGCTCTCCTGGGCTGCTCGCTTGGAGCGCCTGTCTGATTCCTCATTTCTCTTTCTCATTTTTTCAAACAGCAGCTCTCCTATGTTTATTTGTAGGAGGCCGAACTCGGCGAATCATCACCATCGTCAGCATTTCCTCTCTGGTCCTTCAACTAAACAAAGATCAATAAACAAAAGTTAAAAAAAAAAAAAAAATTAACACAGTGTACCGGAATTTCAAAGGATAAATTTCCGGTATTCAAAATACATATCAGGAATTTTCAAAAACGAAATTTCCGGAAATTTACAACTACTGGATTTTTCAAATTTCCGGTTTGCCTCCCGGAAATTTCGTTTTTGAAATTTCCGGTATGTATTTTGAACTACCGGAAATTTCAATCCTCTTGAAATTTCCGGTAAAAACTTTTTTTTCTAAAAACTTACTTTTTCGGATTTTTCAATGTGGGGGTAAAGTGTTTCAATTTTTTCTTATTTTGACTTTTACTGTTTTTTTTAGGGTTATTTTGGGTATTTTACAACAAAAATTTTAAGTTGGGGAGTATAAGTTTAAATTGGGGGGTACAATAGCCAATTTTCCGAATGAGGTTGTCGACCATCTAAGCGAAGCCCTTTTTCCGGGCCCAAGCCCATGTATATGTCCTTGAGGACAGTGGGCGTTACGCCACATCCAGATTGTTAATTTATGTTAAGTTGTGGTAGAGTAATAAACTGTTGCATATGGTTTTGAATTTTGAAGGATCGGTAGACATCTGGAACAGAAATTTGGATTTTTTAAGGTTACTTTTTCCTTTAATATTTTTTGAATGTTCGTACACTCAAAAACTGCCAACAATCCATATTTAACAATTTAAACATAACGCAAAGGATTAAATGATGAAGCTTTTTCTAAGACTGGTTTTGGTCGAGGGAATTTCAAAAATCAATGAAATTTTGAATATGAATGGAATTATTTAATAGAGTCATTTGTTCCTTCTAGGACGATCTCTTAGCAACGTCATACTTAATACGATGGATTTAAGGTGAAATTATTTAGAGAGTCTCATGTTTTTATTTTTTTTTAAAGAATTACACCAGTGATTAAAAGCATACTTCTCGCCAGAAAAAAAAAATTGTTTACTTGAAATATTTTTTGAGTAAAAAATAGTGTTTTTATTTTGGAAGTTATATTTTTGAAGTCTATTACTATGTAGGGGTGAGAAAGAAGTGTTCATAGACATTGCTAGAAGCCCATGATATTATATTGAGCTGATGGGTGATGTTGATTTCAGACTTCAATTCTATTTATGTAATCAAGACAAGACAAGAAAGATATTCATGTTCTCTTATATAATTTTATAAGTAACGTGAAAGTAGTGAAATTTACTTATATTGAATGAGTATTTTTTTTCTTTTGTAATTTTCTTACATTGTTATTTTTTTTTTAATCTGATACTAATTTTTTTATGGTTCTATTTGTTGTCAATTAGCATACTAATTCAATCTTTATAGTTTATATATTGCCATATACAGATTGAAAGGGACAATAGGAGAGACAATGAACCTTAGATAGAGTCGCATGGCTATTAAAAGTTCAAATACGTGCTTGACATCACAAATGGCGGGCAATGTGCATTGAAATTGGAAAATTATGCGCTTAAAATATTAGCAAGTTGCATGTTGCCCAACCCAATACAACAAATAGCAAGTTGAAACGTTTTTTAAATTTCCCACTTGCACATATATGATAAGTAATTTGACATTTAACTACACCACAATTGTGTTTGGAAGATTTTGTCAATATTAACATGATACCTTATAGAATACATACGCAAGATTATCTTATTGGACAAGAATGAATAAATGCAAAATTTTATTACGGAAATATGGATTCTTCGTATATGTCAGGATCATGTTTTGCTTTTTTGTTACTTATATTCTAGTTATACCTAAGCTGCTTTTCATCGTAGGAGCTACAAAAAAATTCTCAAAATTACCTACACATCTGATGAAGTAAAAAACACACCCATTGCTATCTTTCTCTTGCATCTTTGTGCATCAGATAGAATTATCAGCCACTCCCCATAAACCATGTCACCATCACATCAAGAACATCTAAAAAAACCAAACATAATCTTCGATTGAACATGTCTTCTTCCTAATCTCGCCATCAAGAAATGATAATATGTTTTTTGGATAAGCGCAGCGCATGTTCTAGTCTGATCTCCTACAAAATAAGATGGAGAATGTTCTCTCAAAAGTGTTTTACTCAATCAGATGAACCTAAAAGATACTTATTTACCAATTTATAGTGTAGAACCGCGCAATTTGTATGTTGACAATACATTAAAATTATTCTTTAAACATTGTAGATATATATAAAATATAAATTAGTAAATATTATATAATGATTGATTATGTGAAATAAATTATGTAATCATATATGTTAAATTTCAAATAAGGAAAATATAATGGATAATTACGATTGAATAATTATTGGCTGTGCACTATGAATAATTACAATTGATTGTATATGTAAAATAGTTTTAATGTAATAGAGCACAGCCATTAATCTCAAAAGGTTGTACTCCGATGGCATATGCCAATTAACCTCGCTAAACTTTCTATGAAATGTAAACTAATAAATACAACGATGGAATAGTGAGATATAGTAATAGTATAATCATGTATATTAAATTTCAAATAAGCCAGATATTGATATGTGTAATTAAATCAGTTGTGTGGTGTGAAATATTCCGTCAAAAAATGGTAGTGTGTAATATTGTTATATATACTTTTCGGGCTAGTATAAATTTAATGAGTATCATAATAATATAATAATAATCATAATTGTTGTTAGAAATTATAATATGTTTTCCTCGAGATTCCCCTGCCCAATTCTACACTAATTATTCGGTATTATTTGTATGTGTGTGTGTATAGGATCCGTTTGGCATTTGCAGCTTCATTGTTTGAATTGTTTAATGGCCACTCAAGTTTGGGCGAGGAAGGAAGGTAGTCATGTGGTCTGATTATTATCCATATTCCATATGGTGACGGTGCTTAAAAAGAAAGAAAAATATGTAATACAATGGTTTCATCTAGTTCTAAAAAATAGTTATAGATTTAATAAAGTTGTGACTATGACGTTTGTTAATGGCATTATAGACAAATATAAATTCAAATGTTCTAATAAATTAAAAATTATTCGTCTTATGATGAATATCATTTAAAGTTGTTTTATATATATATTAAGAAAAATTAATAACTTATAAAGAAAAATAAAATTATTTTATTTAATTATCTCACTTAGTTATTGGTGAATTGTTTTCTATTATAATATCATAATTATATATTTTGTAAGTTATACACAAAATAATATTGAAGAAATGTAAAAAAAAAATAATTAAAA
Organism: Cicer reticulatum; assembly: GCA_002896235.1. Taxonomy (NCBI): domain Eukaryota; kingdom Viridiplantae; phylum Streptophyta; class Magnoliopsida; order Fabales; family Fabaceae; genus Cicer; species Cicer reticulatum. The sequence goes on from PGWS01034696.1 coordinate 5,651, forward strand.
TTATATTAAAAATTACATACAATTTTAATTGTTAAAATACACTATATATAACTTGATTTGAAACTTTCATTGAGAAATCATCTCTTACTCTCGATTTTTGTCAAACAAAAAAACAGTTTCTCTTATAACAAAAGGATCCTTTTTCACAAATATGGAAGGAAGAATAGAGTCCAAATTTTGGGTAAAAGTTTCCATTTTGTTGTTTTGTCTTCTATCGCTCTTTTTCAATTAGAAAACTATCCCTTTAAAATAGTTAAAAATAGTGTTGCTTTCAAATAAAAATGAGAAATTGCACTGAAGTCTCTTAAATGACAGTAACATCTCATCTAGGTTTAATTTTTTTTTTATCTTAAAAAATGATGATAAATTTTATCATAATAATTCGCATTACTTGTGAAAGTTTTGGGTTGACAAAATATTTTATCTAACAATATCAACATTATTTCTTATAATTATTAGAAAAAATATACATATTATTTTATTTTTGGTCCACTTTCAACTTTATATGTCATTTAACAAAAATACATTATAATACATACTTTTATTGTGTCACTAAGAACATAATGATACCCTTTAAAAATGCAAATATAAGATGTTTGATTGTACATTGATAAATTAAAGTGAAAAGTCTAATTATGTTATATAATAAATGATATAAGTAGATGTAAGTGTAACAAAAAAAAATATTTAATACAATTTTTTAATGAATATATAAGAGGTGAATGTCTTTTCAAAATTATAGAGTGGTGTATCATTTGAATAGAATTTAAGGGATATCAATGCAATTTTTCCAAATAAAAAATTTGAGGTTAAAAAACCAACCCAGTATTAAAATAAATATTATATAAAAAACAAAATTGCAAATCTATGAAATATTGAATTTAATATGTTTTTTATTACAAAATACCATAAAAGCTAATAACAGAGAAAGACGTTTAATAATTTATAAATAATTTATCCCATAAAAAATATTAAAATAGTAAATAAAAATTCGTTGGTAACTGAGTAATAGTAAAAGTTAGTTATAATATTTTGGAACCTTTCCCAAACATTAATCGTTCTTTTTTTTTTTCTGTTTGAAAAACATTTATCACTTCAAGATATTGTGTTCCACGATATTTAAAAAAAAATTAATTATATAATATTATTAAATATTTTAAAACACATGATTTGTTAAAAACATATATTTTTATATATTATAATGTAAAACATTAATAAAATACTTGATCAATTTTAATAAATCGTTATATATTTAAACGATGAGATTTGACGTCTCTATCAAAGTAAAGGTTAAATTGACTCTTTTAGTTTCTTCTTTTTAAATTTTATTTTGCTCTATTAATTAATTTTTGTTTCATTTTAATTCTTGAATTATAGTTCTCTCAGCCACTTTAGTCATTTATATCAATTTTAATCAAAAATTGTTAATCTGATTATACATATCAACTTTAATGTTGACTAGTTGTGTGAATCACCCTCTTTTTCATAACCATCATCGTTATCCTCCTTCATTTTTTCTTCTTTGAGCTCCAACTTATGAAACCAACAAAATTTTAAAATAGCAACAACAACAAACAAATTCATACTTCTCACTTTTAAACTCAAATTCATAACTTCAACAAGTGAAATAAATGGGAAAACAACAAACCAAAACCCACAAAAGAACACTTTAATAAATCCATAAATGATAAATCCATGAAAAATCAAGTAGACTCGAAGCCCAAAAAAACTTAAATTCACGAAGAAAAAAAAATGTTTAACAAAAAATAGAAAAACATTAAACACAATTCATAAAAAAATAAGATCTGAAAAAAAATGAGTTCATGTTTTTCATTGAACCTTATGTTTTTATAAAGTATTTCAGGTCCAATAAAAAATAATAGGGGTGCTATAATCAATAAAAACAACAATAAAAGTATATTGATGGTTTCAATTAGGTGGTTTGGTTTGATTTTACATATAAGCATAATGATGATTTCAAATCTATGGCTTCATTTGATTTTACAACTTTGTGAAGAATAAAAAGGAGGAAAATGTATAAAAATCTTAATTTTGACATTTGTATGAATGACTAAAAAAATTTAATCACGAGTTTAATTTAACACGTAGACTAATCTTAATGTTTTTTATTAAAACCTACAAAAATGATCAAAACGGCTAACAAAATTATAGGTAATAGATCAAAAAATAGAACGATAATTTTTTTTTTAAAGACCAAATAATTTAACTTCAAATAAATTATAGTATAAATGTGCATAAATTAAACTTATTCATTAAATGTTACGGCAGATATAATTAAATATTTGTAAAATTTGTAAAATAAAATGTGTAGATTTTTTATACTAACATTTTATACTCTACATAATTAAAAACTGTCATTTAAAAAACACAAATTTAAAATATTTTGTTTTTAACTTATCTTTATTTTATTTTCTCTATGATGTATCTTTTCAACTAATATCCACAAATCAAGTACTTGTGGTCAAATGATCAAATAAATATTAAGAAATAATAGGTTTGAAGATCTCGAATTTAACTTAGTTAGAATTTGAAATAAGAATCTTTAATCTAAATTTTAACTATACTTCACAACTGAACTCTGAATTAAATATGATTTTTAGCCATGATTAAAAAATATAAAATTAATAAAAAAATTACAAAATTATTAATTCAATTTTTAGTTTATTTATTATTTTTAATTTATATATAAATCAACAAATATAATGATTTTTGTGGGAATAATGAATGAATAAATTTTAATCTATCTATTTCCAAAATGATTGAATTGGAGATTAGAGGGATATTTTTAGATGAGTGATGAAATATATTTTGAATTATTAATTTGTAAGCAAGATTGGGTGATGGGTGTTTGATTTATTTTATAAAATGAAATGGATTTAAATTAGGTGACAATACGAATGGCCGGAGGTGACAAACAAATACCAATTATAGAGTGCAATAATGAGTTTCCATTTAATACAGAAAAAACAATCACACCCAATCACATTGCTCCATCTCATAATGTAAACCATTATCTTCACAAACTCTTCAAAATAATTGAAGGGTTATTTTAGTCATTTAATGCCACATGGCATGCCACGTGTGCAATGCTTAATCCTTGTTTATCATTGAAGCAAGACAAAATATTTGGCGGCTCCTATATCTCAGCTACTCTTTTAATTTTAATTCATGAACGATACGTGTGTGTAACAATCAAAATTCCCACGTCAATGCTTTCAACCTTCATTATAAAATTCTAAATTAAGTTTCGATTGGCTAAGAAAAAAAAGGAGAGGAGGCAAAGGGAAAGAGTGTACCAAGATAAAAAAAAAATGTATAAGATTTGATATATTATATATACAATAAGGGATTCTTTCTTGGTTTGCTTAAGGATAAAATGTGATCAATATGATTATAATTTTTAGTTGGTTAAGCACCTAAATATGATTAATATAGTATAATTATATAATGTTACTTCTTTAATTTCAACTTGCAATTCTCTTTTTTTTTACGTGTTTGATTTCAAAATACAACAAAAAGATAATCTTATTACTAAAATTTATTATCTCTATAATCATCATTTTTATGTCATCATTCTTCTTCCTTCTATATGTGGTGCGTGTTTCACCATCGATTTATACCACAAGAATTTATGACAATTGGGAAGTTAACAAACAATCCAAAAAAACTCTAATAAAGATAAATATTTTAAATTTTATTTTTTATTTTATAAACAATTGACGTAACCTCGCTATAGTTTGTTGGAAGTATTTTACATTTTTATTTTATTCTTTTCTTGAGCAATATTAAAAAGGGTATATATATTGAAAATTAAGAAATAAGAAAAAAACCTCAATTCTTTCTTAATTCTTCATGTTCTTCTTCTTTTTGTTAAAAATGTTGAATTTAGATTCTTCCTTTGTGACTTAGACCTAGGTTCTTCTTTGTTTTCGGAGATAGACGAACTCAAACATTAATTTAATCAAAGAAAAAAATTAAATTAATTCCATCATTAAAAATATAAAATATTATTAATTTGAATTTAGAGTAAATAATCAAATAATATAAACAAAATGGTTAAATCAATAAAAATAAAATTATAAAAAACATAATATATAGGCACCGGCTTGACTATTTTATTAGTATTATGTCACTAAACTTATATAATACCGTCCAAATCCCCCCCCGCCCCCCCAAAAAACCTTTTCACATTAATAGTCAATTTATTATTTTTATCTTTAATTTACGATAACAAATATTTTATATAATTTATTAGGTTTGATTCTCGTTAATGTTTTGAATTAAAATAAATATAAATATATCTATTGAATTAATTTTAAATTTTTTCTTATTTTAAACATCATCTCATTATCCTAATTTTGTCATTAAAAAATATTTCATCTGATGTCACTTATAAATATATTGAATGCTATCTTGATCGAATACTCCTTTTTTTTTTATGACAAATTGATCAAATATTCCTTAATTAATTGTTTTTGCCAAATTTCTGGAATAAAAAGCTTGGCTTAGGGATATTCCAAGATCAGCGCCCTATGCCCCCAAATTACATGATTCAATTCCCCTTAATTAATGCAATATTTCATTTTTCAATATGTATTTTATTTTTATGGAACACGTTTTTACGAAGGATGATTTTGAGAAGACAATTTTTTTTAAAAGAGGTGAAATTAATTTTCTTCCTCGTACTCGAGGAAGTAATTATGAAGTTCGGAACATTAAAAGTTACTATTGTTTACTTCTCTTTCGGTTTCTAATTTTCGGTATTTTTTTTTTTTTGTTTTAAAAAAAGTTAGACGTGTTCTTTTTAGTGAAAAATAAGAGTCAAGCTCCAAGAAAATAAACCTAAAAACTCTTAAAAATTATTCAAGTGGCACCCTCATAGTAATTCAAAATCTCATCCCATTAATCTTTTAAATGAATTTCATTCAAATAAATAAATAATAAATAATCCAAAATAAAGGAAAATGATTTTTAGCATTTTTATGAAAATATCCGAATTGATATGGAAACTTCCTTTATGTTATCATTCGAATAAAAGGTCTAATATTATTTTATAGAGAATAATATATATAATTTATTTGTGTGGTATTGAATGTAGGGTGTATTGTTATAATAAATTTGTAGCATAATCTTTAAACTATTCTGTAGTACTTTGCCAAATGAAGCTCATGAAATCATCTTCCATATCAACCCAAAAGTCCTTTAAAAACTTATATGAGACATCATTTGAGCAACAACTCTTATAGCTACTTGCATCCAATTAAAACATTTAAATTAACTCCTCAAAACCCTTAATTACAATTACTGCTATTAATTAAACGGAAAATTTACCATACCAGGTATTTCTGATGGATGAATTGAAAAAACTAATTTAAATTGGAATTATAAATTTTAAACACACCCCATTGACACAACCCACCCTGAACATGTCTTCACCATAGACACATTCACAATTTTGTTGGATCTTCTTAAGCCGCAAATACCTATGAAAATTGAATTTCATTCACCTCTTTAACCAAAATTAATTTAACTTTTGTCATAAAAGCTCATATATTCTAAATACGAAAATAAGAATGTAATCTTCTCACAACCTTTCACTGATTGCAATTTTGTCTAAGTTTTAATTTCACTTTTTGAAATTCCAAATTGTTAATATATTTATTGGTCTCCGTAAAGATTTACCTCCATATTATGAGAACTTGTGAATCACCCTTGCAAAACACCTTTTATTTTGTTCCATGTCCTCTTTTTACAACAAACAAAATCCTGAAAATCGTCGTTATTAAGCATTTAATTTTGATTCAATTTATAATATTGATAAGAAGAGTTTTATTGATTTATTACTGGAATTTAATAGCCAATATATACTAATACTTTTATTTTATTTCCAATAGAGAATAATTTTATAAAAATTAAATTACACTTTCATTATTGATGAATATTAATATGGGTAAATATTTCTATCTTATAGAGATATAAACTAAATAAAAAGCTCATTAATATGGCAAGTTGAAAAAGATAAATATTTTTTATTTAAATTTATTCGGATTTCTAAATAGTACTTTAATTATAAAAGTTTATAATATTACATGAAAGTCTATTCAATATAAAATTATAAAAGTATTATAAATAAAAATAGTTTTAAAAATATAGCACATAAAGGTGAAACAGTTTCTAAATAAATATAAATTTATGAAGAAGTATATTATGAATTTAAAATTTACGAGTGAAAAAATATCTCATAAGAATATTTGACATCTTTTTGTGAAAGGAATATTAAAAATAATATTTTAATATATATATTCATAGTGATTATAAATTTTTTAAAATAACTTTTTATAAATAATTTTTTCTTCAAGATTTTTGACGAACTTCAATTTAAAATTATGTTTTGATTTATTCATTAATAATTTATCTATTATGTTCTTAATTAATAACATTTTATTTTTATTTTATAATTAAATTGTATAAACCAAATTTATAACCGTGCATAACACAGGTCCCATTGTTTGAATTAAGTAATATTCAAGTGAAATGTCACGAGAAAAATAATTGTCATAATCACAATTTTATTGCGATTCAAACGTAATTCGAGCTTTAAAATATGTTATTCATTATTTAACTAAATCACGCTAGAAAATATATGTTTTGTTCCATATTTAAATTTATATACTTCAACCAACAGTTACATATAAAATATTTTTAATTTTATTTCATACACATCGCAACATTTTCAAGACTTTTCAATGAAAAAAAAATAAAACAACGTTTTTGAATTTTTTCAATCTTTAAAAAATTTAATTAAAATATAAAACAAAAATAAAATGCAAGTATATAGTAATTTTATAGTATAATAGTAACTACGAACAAAAAAATATCAGTTAAAAAATACGAAGAATCAAACAAATTAAAAATTTTGGAGACTTTTTCCTCATAATAATTAATGTATAATTAACTTTATTCTTGAATAAACAAAAAAACTTTATTCTTTGAATTTCCTTCTGTAAGATTTTAGGGGTGCACGGAATAGTCTTGAAGTATAAAAGCTGTTAACTTTAGGGAGCTAATAGCAAAAACACTTTTTAAGATATATGGAAAAGTACTAGCTTTCACATTGACGACATGCGAAAAAGCACTTATTTGGACAAAGATTACCTCAAAATCTAACATATAATATAGCTGTCTGCATACGATACGTGTAACGTAACATGCCATTGCCACCTTCCTAAGTTACTACTCTTTTTATTTTGACAAAACCAAGTACCTATTTTTTTATAGACTATGTACTAGCTGATATGAATAAACCGATGCAATGTTCATATATTTTTCAATAAAATAAAGTAATTGATAACGATTAAAAATAAAATTTAATTTAAGCAACATTTCAATTTTTATTCCCCACATAATTTTAACAATTAATAATAATATGATATTAATTATTTTTATAAAAATAATAATTATCATGGATTCGTCATTTTATATGTGTTGTAATATTTGACTTTTTTTTAATGAATTAATTATCAATATTACTAATTATTTAAACTTTTCACTATTTATATAATATATATATATATTAAAATTATTATTTCAAATGCAAAAAATTACTTTGATTAATCAACAAATTTGAATATACATTTAAATTTTATTCAGACCATTCTCATTAATTTATTTTTTTATAACTTCTTTAATAAATTTAATGTGTATATAAATAAATAATAAAAAATTTATAATTCACGAAAAATTAATTCACGACTATCACAAGTCATCACAAGTTATTGTAGTATTTTTATTTATTTATTAATGTATTACTATTCTATCTCTATATAGTTAGTCACGACTTATTGCTTATTAGTTTATTCTATCTCTATATAATTAGTCACGGCTTATTAATTATTAGTTTGATGTTTGTATTATTTTTATTGAAATAAATAATATCTCCAATGAAATAATCGATAAGATAAATTTAAAACTAAAAAAGTAGTTTTTATTTTTTAAGAGATTGACACAAAATAATTAAAATAACTTTTTTGTTTGAAAGTTACATATAAATAAAAACGATTTTTTTCTAAAAATTAAATTAAAAAAGCAACGGAAAAAATGATTTGAAGATTTTCCTTAAAACATATTTGGATATTATATAGGAAGCAAATAGAGGGTGGTGGGGTCCACGCAGGTAAATATATTTTCTTGCTTGTTTGTGTTTTTGTTATATTCTTCTGTAACAGTTCTTCTTTCTACTTATTATTATTATTTTTCATTTGAAGCTTCAACAATTCTTCCATTCTTCATTTCTCTCCTTTCTATTGCTTTCCTCCAAAAGCTTCAAACTTTGCCTCTTTCGATTGCTTAATTGTTTTCTTCGACTATTTCTTGCATACAAAATTCTTTGCTTTTTTTCTGAAATTAATACTAGATTTTTTTGGGTTAAGATGATAACCCTTTTATTCTTGGTGCCTTGAGATTCATTTGGAGGTCACATCCATTCTATTGTTCTGGTTTTGCTACGTTAAGGTTTGTATTTTATTTTATTTTATTTTTAGCTTTTCTTTTCTTTTTTATTTTTTATTTTTTGAATTTCAAATTACTTGTTCTTAATTTAAGCTTTCCATGGAGATGAAAATGGCATTTTTGTGATAATTTTTTTATGACATGGCAGCAAATTGGTGGTTTATTTTGGAAATTGAAGATTTTATTGAAGGGTTCATCTGATTTTTGTGGATCAGTCTTGTAGTGTATGGGTTCCATTTTCAATTATTATTGTGATTTTATTCTTTCAGTTCTGATCCATTTATTCACTGTTTGGATGGAAACTATATCTAGTTGTTGGGAGAGTTTACCATTTTAAAGCTTCCAATTCAAATTCAAAATTTTGGATTCTCAATCCTATGTTGTTTGATTTTGGGTTTTATTTATTTAATTGTTGTTGTTTTGTTGGCATTTGAAATGTGCATCTAAAATCACCATGTTCATTGTAAAAAAAAAATCACTTATTTTCATGTAGCAAAAAAATTGAACTAATTTCAAATCTGCAATTGTTGCACATGGCTGAGTTGTATACTGTCTTGTGTTTTAATTTCATAGTGGTTAATGAATTTAGGTCTACTCAGTTGTTTGTACTTTTTGGGCTGATTCTTTTGATGATCTTGTGTTTCTGTTGTTGGGTTTTGTTTAGTACTAGTTAATATGGCCACATGTCACAGTAATTCTTAATATTGTTCTCTTCTTAATCCTTTGATGGAAACCAAGTTATCTTTTCCTCGAGTTTCGGTCGATTCCACTAACTGCTAACTAGTTCTGTGTTTTTCACATGTTTATTGCTACAATAGATAGAAAAAGGAGAAATTTTTCCTATGTAAGGTGCACTTTTTAATTTTATTTTTCTTTTTCCGATAGTTCGGCAAAAGCAAGACCTTCTTATTATGCCAAGAGCCCCTCGTCCATCGGCGTAAATGTTTTCGACAAAATTAAGTATTTACCATAGTTAATGATGTCTATAATTTGTCACTAAAGTGTAGCTCAAGTAGTTGAGACGAGATTCACGAAGGAGTTTGAGAAGGAAGTCTAGGGTTCAAACCTTGACTACTTATAACATACTAACGACTAATATTTGTATATAAAAAAAATGATTTCTATAAACATTTTGTACTACATCAAACAGTTTGGTTCGTAAAGCAATTGATTAATTATTTTATTATGTTTATGAAGGGAATATATGTTCGACATTGTATGCTATTGTGTTTTTTGGCTGTTATTCAGGTAGATGATGTGTTTCCTTCTCCGTATTTCATACTTTATATGCGCACAACAGTTATTTATATTTATGCAAACATTTTGATTTAAATATGTAGTGTTTGATGAATATTACTGTAGTCAGAAAGGAAAGAACACTGAAATTAAA
>PGWS01034703.1:0-15061 GCA_002896235.1 Cicer reticulatum
TTCTTCTAAAGGACAACCATTCATACTTGTTACTATTTCTTTGATCTGATGGCTGACTTTCATCAAGACTCAAGTAGCAGCAACTTTGGTACCATATCCTTCCAATTTAATTCTTCCAATAATTTGATCATGAGAGGTTTTTTTCAACCATATCATCTTAATAGAAAACATCAGACTTGATTGAACGTTGCATATAAACTATCAAGAACGTTCTGGAGAATGTTCTGCTCTTCTGCAGAATGTTCTGCTGTTCTGCAGAATGTTCTCCTCTTCTGCAGATTTTTCTGCTCTTCTGCAGAATGTTTGCAGAATGTTCTACTCTTCTACAGAATGTTCTGCTCTTCTGCAGAATGTTCTGCTTTTCTGGAGAATGTTTCTCTCGTCTGCAGAATGTTCTGGTACTGCTTCCAGAATGAACCTTTTTGCTTAAATTGATCATTCTTTTAGATTTTGCCTTTATCGTTCTCCAGCTTTTATGAGAAGAATGAAACAGAGACTGATTATTAATCTCGGTTTTCTGGAAAGCATTATGTTGCTGCTGTCCAGAATATTCATCTTCTTCATCTCCTTTGTTTTAATGTTTCCAAAGGTTAAAGGAACTCCAAATTTTTGTAATGAGAGGAGGCATCATACTTTTCCATTCAAGTGTCTTGAGCATGCCTTGTCCATGTATCATTGTTCTCTCTTGATTGTTGGATGGTGTTCCTACATCACAAGTTAGTAATGATTTTGGTACCCATATTTGTTTGGGTCCTTGATGGTTAGTATATCTTCTTTTAGAAGATTTTTTAAAACTTGATCTCTTTTTAAAATAACAAGTTGATTCAAAGTGACCATTTTTGGAATAATAGGAAAACTTTGTTGTTGATCTTCGATAAGGTTTCAAAATCTGAGTTTTACACGGATTTAAAATTGATTTTGCTGAAATTCCAGATCGTTCCCTTTTTCCAGATTTTCTGCAGAAGGTTCAACTTTCATTTTGGAACTTTCTCCGTTTTGAGAACAGCATGGAGAACGTTCTCCTTTTTGCAGATTTTTCAACACTGGTTTAGCAGAACGATCTTCTCTTTTAATCAACTTTTTGCTTTCAATCTTTTCATCTCTTTTTCTAAAATAGCAAGCAAATTCTAGATGTCCAAGTTTCTTACAATATGAGCATTTGGGTTTGCATTTATCCTTTTTTCTTTCCGAAACAAAAAAGTTTTCATATATTTTCGTTTTTTGAGTTTTATCAAAACCAAGACCAACTTTATCAAAAATTATCACTTGAGATCCCATGATTTTTTGAAAGGTTTCAGTAGCTTTAATAAAATTTGACAAGTCATTTCTAAGAAGTTCATTTTCAGTTTTAAGGAGAACATTCTCCGTTTTCGTTGCAGAATGTTCTTGATTTTCAGATTCATTAGTTTCCTTAAACTGAGATTCCTGCATGTTCTGAATGATGTTTTTTAGTTCATCAATCATAACCTGAACTTTCTCTTTTTCCCTTTTTTCTTTTAAAAATTGATCATTTAAAGAGCTACATTTTTGAACAAGCAGATTTGAATCATTAAGTAAGCTATCAAAATCTTTTTCAATTTGTTCACATAAAAGACATGGTTCAGAATTTATTACCTCGTTGTCTGCCATTAAACATAAGCTAGCTTCTTCAGGTTCCTCTGTTTCTGTTTCATCATAATCATCCCAGTTCGCCATCATGGAGTTTTTCTTGAAAGGGAACCTCTTTGGTACTTTTTTGTTCAAGGGACATTCAGTTTTATAATGTCCTTGTTTATTGCATCCAAAACATGTGATTTGACTTTTATCTACCTCTATTTTGAAGTTTTCTTTTTGATTTGAAAATCCTTTTTTGATATGATCCCTTCTTCTCACCATTCTCTGTATCTTTTTTGTAAAACGAACTATTTCTTCATCAACATCTTCTTGTTCGATTTCTTCTGAGTCCTCATCTGGACTTTCTTGAGATGTTTTCAAAGCTATTACTTTGCTCTTTTTGATTGGTCTTGTTTTCTTGGCTAGCAGCACTTCTGTGTCGTAATATTCTCCAATTAATCTTCTAGGGGAAGTTGATCAAGATTCTTAGCTTGGCTTATAGTTGTTACCATTGGTCCCTCCATAGATTGGAAGATCACCTCATGACTTTCTTACTCTTTCTTGAATTGTGTGAAGCTTTCCCAAAGAGAACGCAATTCGTTTAACAATGGTTGTGAATCTTGAGTACATCTCATCAATGGTTCTCTCATTCATTTCAAAGAGTTCAACTTTCTTATGCCTATATCAATCCTTGTTTTCTTTCACATGGCTTGTTCCTTCGTGATAGAGTTGTGTAATGTGTCCCAATACTGCTTAGCAGTTTTGCAATTCATCAACCTTTCGCTTTTCTTCCCTACTTAAGACAAGATAAAATAAATGAGCTTTTGAGTTTAGAAGTACCTTAAGATTTTTCAATTCTGATGTCCATTTTCTTCTTTCTTTCAGCAGAGGTTGAATCATTTTGGTGACTCTTGGTATGAAATCTCCATCTGTAATGACGCGCCACATTCCTGTATCTTGAGATTTTAAGAACAACTGCATTTTGCTTTTCCAAAAATAGTAGTCTGTGCCATCAAAGTAAGGTGGTCGGTATAATGACACTCCTTCAGCAATGTACATCTTTTTTGACATTTTTCTTCTAGATCTTTTTCTCTAAATTTGTTAGGTGTTCAAATTTTAGAGACCGAGCTCTGATGCCAATTGAAGTAACAATGTCGATTTACAAGAAAAGGGGGTTTGAATTGTAAATGTGCCTTTTAAAAATTCCTGTTAAAACTTAAGAAAATAACTCAAGAATGATCTTGGTTATGAAAACAGAAAACGGAGAACGTTTTTGGTTTATGTTATAAAACAGAGAACGTTCTTAGATTAGCAGAAAACCAGTTTCTATTTTATCTTAATTGATCAATGCAGTATAATAAGGAAAGAGATAGGAAAGAGAATACCACACAAAGATTTATCCTGGTTCACCCAACGTGGGTTCGTCCTCCTCACACTGTGAGATTTTCCACTAAGTGTTTAAAACGAAGAGCCTTCTTAATCTTACACACCTAGAATAGATCAACCTTGATCTATTTCCACCTTAATTACTTCCACCCAGAAAGCAATTACAACACCTATCTAACCTTGATAGGAAGCAATCTTAACAAAACTATAAAGAAAACTCTTATAGTTTGAGTTTTTACAAATGATTGAATTTGACAGAATCTGATATTACTCAAATCTTGTTTGAGAATAGATTCTTTTACAGAGTATCTAATGACAATTTCGCAGCTGAAATGTAAATGTGCAGCAGTGGCTGTTTCGCGAATTGCAGAAAATGATGTTGCCTCTGTTTTTGCAGATTTCAAGCTTAAGTGTGATTGTATATTGTTGATTACTTAGCACTTGAATTTCTTGCTGAGAACTGAGATAATGGCCTTCTATTTATAGGCTGGAGATGTACTTGAATGAAGGTACAAGAGCTGTTGGGAGACTTTGCTTTTTGACTGAAACATTATTTTAGAATAAAATAATCCTTCTTTGAAAAGCTTTTGACTTTAAATGGTTTAGCATTGAAAGCATCTCTGTCCTTTCTATGACGATTCTTCATTGATCTTGGATGATACATTATCTGTCTTGGTCTTGAGTGTAGCTAGAGAAGGTTGGAGATGATTAGGAACGAATTGCAGACTGAAACAGAGAGAATACATGGATGTTGTTGATGTGCAGAAAACGGAGAATGATTAACGTTCTTGGTTTTATTGAGTGAACGTTCTTGAGCTTAAATATCATTCTGGAGTTCTCGTTTTGATCAAACCCTGGATTTCCTTTTGTTTCCTTGTCATAATGTCAAGGTTGATTGAAGTTTCTTGACATTTGAATTTTTGGAGTTCTTAAGCCCGTCATTGACTTTTGTCCATCTTTGAACCCTTTTATTTTGAGATCAAATAGCCTTTTTTAGTCGGATATTCGTACTTGTTCCTTTCCGTGTATTTGTTAGATATGAAAAATTTCCAGAGCCAAACTTGTTATCACATGGATAGAAAGATTTGACCAAAATGATGTGATAGATAAATTCGGTGAAGCTGAAGATTCATTCTCTGTTTATGATGCAGAATGATCTGTTGTTGTTTTTCTTGTATTTGCTTGATTCTGCTTCTTAATTAAAATCCACTCAAGAACACAAGTTAAATTAACATAACATTTAGAATCATAATTAACATTCTTAATTAAACCTTTTGTTTATTTTCATCAAAACTTTTAAAAATAGAGAGTTTGTCTCAACAATCTCCCCCCTTTTTGATGATGACAAACATGTTAATTTAGATTTTATTTGATTCTATATATAAAGAGCTAACAACTCCCCCTCAATTTTGTGCATTTGTTAATTCACATAAAATAAAATTTTTGAATGCAACAGAAAGAGTTTCTTAAAGATAACAAAAGTTTCATTAATTTTTGCAAAGATACATCAAAGTGGCAGAATACAAAATGAGAACAGTGACAAAATAAATGAAAATCTAACTTAATTCTCCCCCTTTGTCATACAAAAAGACATAAGTGTTAGACCTAAGATGCTAGGGAGGGAGAAGATCCTTCGGAGGAGGAGGATTTTCCAGCAGGAGGGATCTGAGAGGGAGGGGGCACCGGATGAGGAGGCGGAGGTGGAATTCCCAGCTTGGGAGCAAGGTGATCAGCCATCCAAGTTCTGAGTAGAGCAGTTTCTTGATCATGCTGAATTTGTCTTGCCATGATGATCTGGAGAGCAGCCATGATATCAGAGTTTGATGGTGCAACTAAGGTGTTAGTGAAGGGAAGGTGAGTGGCGGGTTGAGAAGAGGTAGCAACAACTATGTTGGAGGGTATAGGCATGGCAGATAAGGATGGAAGAGAGGCAAAAGAAGATGAAATAGATGGTAGGGGGCCAACAGATGAGGTAGAGTGGTCAGCAGTAGCGGGAAAGTTCAAAAACTGACTTATGCCAAAATTGAGGAAACTGGTTTTCTGTGTGAAACAAATAGTGGAGACATGGTAGACATTAAGAGGAATTAGACAAGAGATACTAAAGTCATTGTAGGGCAGTGAGTGGTTGAGAATAAGAGGGAATATGTGAAGGGATAGTGCCAATGTTGAGCAAAAGAGTGGATGTGATGGGATATGTTCTGGGAGAACGTTCTGGAGGAGGTGGAGAACGTTCTGGTGTAGGAGTTTGTCTGAGTTTCCTTGGGATCAGTAGAAAGGAGAGGAAAAAAGAAATAGGATTTTGGGAAGCTCGTCTCCTGCTGATATCTTCCTTTTGAGAGAGATGGGACAGGATGGAGGAGTAGGTGTTGGAGCAGAGGCGTGTTGCGCATATGAGATAAATTTTTGGTGGAAAACTTGGAAATTTTTATCCAAGATTTTCAGATGCAAGAGATACTCCAAATGCCTGAAGAGTTTTAGTCAGGGACCATGCATAAGGCACAATATTCTGTTGTAATCTTTTGGGCTGCACAGATCATGTGCTGGAGAATAACATGAGTAAATTCAATCTCTTGCAGTTTTAACAGATGTAGATGAGCAAGGCGTCATTATCAGAGACGTACTCATGACTTCCACAGTGTGGAAGTAGAGTATGTTGACACATATTGTTGAAAACTTTAGGAAGAGGCTTTAAGTAAGTGACTAAATAACGTGTGGAGTTTCTTCAAACAGCTCGCCAAACATCTGTCTTTCTAAGACCCAAAGCTGAATACCAGTTGTCACCAAAGACAGATACCCTCTGTTGTGGGCTGAAGGATGGTTGGCCAAGATGTCTGGAGTCAATCTGATTTCCACTCCCTTATTTTTGAGATAAAAAAAGAGATTTGTCACAAAGGTTTTGGCATTGCAGTAGAAGCACGAACGACTTCTGGGAAAAAGGTTCAGAGATCTTAGAATGAAGTCCATCCAAGAGCATCCGTTATGATGCTGAACATCATTGCCATCACAACAAGATTATAAAACAAAGATTCTTCCTATCCCAACTGGGCGTTGAGCCCATTTTTCATTGAAGAGTTTTGATTTTGCAAGGGAGATTAGAGGAGGAGCATTCTGTTTTGGTTTCTTAGTTGGGGGAGATGGTTCAGAATCAGAGGATGTGGATATAGGGGAAGATCGTTTGGGATGCTTTTGTGGAGAAGATTGTTGATGTGGAGAAGATTCTGGTGGAGGAGCAGTCGGAGAACGTTCTTGTGGTGGGGAACATTCGGGAGAATGTTCTGGAGAGGTGGGTTTCTGACTGGTTTTTAGGTTTTGTTTTGGGGCAAGCGTTTTCTTTCTTTGAGGATTTGGGAGATTTTTTCGAGCAAGAAATTGAGCAATAGTGATTGTGTTTTTGGTTCTCATGGGTTTAGTTGGTGGTTTTGGTTGAGAGAGTGGTTCTTTTTGGTTTGTGGAAGGGGAAACAATGTCATTTAACGATCTCCGTTTTTGATGGGGAGGAGTTGCGTGTGAAGGTTCAGAAGAGAAAGCCGACTTTGAGGGTGTCGAAGGGTTAGTAGTTGTTGGTGGATTTTGTGGTGGAGGTGTTGGTACTGTAGGCATCGTGTTTCTTTGTGGTTCAGTTTGTGTTGGTGATTTTGCTACTAGGGGACACGAATCAGAAGAGTCATCACTCTCAGAGTCTGAAATGATGAAGTAAAATGGCTTAGGGTTCACGGATTTCGACGTACCAATACCAGACTGGACACGCATGGAGCGGCGTGGAGGAGTGATTCTGGTGCGAAGATGGGGAGGCACTTGAGCGTAGTTTGGTGTAGGACGAGTGTATAGTGGTGGAAGAAAGGTAGACAGAGGAATGAGGTTTAGAACTTCTTAACTATTGTGAGAAGATGGAGAGGCAGAAGATGTGTGTGGTGGTGAAGGGCGAGGTGGTGGAGAGGGAGAACGCTCTCTGGATTGGTATGAGGAAGATGAAGAGGGTGGTGTACAGGGAGAGGCATTTTTTCGTGTAGACTGTTTGGTTCGAGCCATTGTTGTTTTTTGGGAGGAAGATGATGAAGAAGATGAACAGTGAACGTGATTTAGAGAAAGAGAAAGATGATTCCAGCTTTTGGGGAAAAGAAGGTGGGAAGAGGAACAGTTTTCTGACTTGAGAAGATGGAGAGAAAAAGGTGGAGTAATGATGAGTTTGTACCTAGGGAAATGGGAAAAGCATTTTGGGGGATTGGGAAGTGTATGTGTCAGCATTCTAACACCAAACACAAGGGCACGTGTAATAAATGCCAAGATTTGCCTTTTTTACTTTTGAGAGGGAAAAGCAGACTGTTGCTTTTCCAATACGGAGAATGATGAAAGCGGAAACGGAGAAATTCCCAAAATGAAGTGAACCTCTGCAGAAAATCTGGGAAAGGGTAACGATCTGGAATTTCAGCAAAATCAATTTTTAAATCCGTGTAAACTCAGATTTTAGAAAACCTTATCGAGATCAGACAACAAGTTTTCCTATTATTCCAAAAATGGTCACTTGATGCAACTTGTATGTTTAAAAAAGAGATCAAGTTTTTAAAAAAGAAGGATCATAACTAACCATCAAAGGAACCCAACAAATATGGGACCAAAAATCATACTACTTGTGAGTAGACCCATCCCAACAATCAACGAGAGAACAATGATACAGGACAAGGCATCTCAAGACACTGAAATGAGAAAAGTATGATGCCTCCTCTCATTCAAAATTTGGGAGTTGCCTTTAACCTTTGGAAACATTAAGAAAAGGGAATGAAGAAGATGAAAATTTTGGACAGGCAGCAACATAATGCTTTCCAAAAAACCGAGATTGAAATAATCCAGTCCTCTGTTTCATTCTTCTCATATAAAGTCTGGAGAACGATAAAGATAAATTCTAAGAGATGATCAATTTAAGCAAAAAGGTTCAATTCTGGAAGCAGTACCAGATACATTCTGGCAGACGGAACACCTCCAGAAAGCCATGACATTCCTGCAGAAGATGCAGAACATTCTGTAGAAGAGTAGAACATTCTGCAAACATTCTGCAGAAGAGCAGAAAAATCTGCAGAAGAGGAGATCATTCTGCAGAACAGCAGAACATTCTGCAGAAGAGCAGAACATTCTCCAGAACGTTCTTGATAGTTTATATGCAACATTCAATCAAGCCTGCAATAGGGATGTGTTTTTCTTGCTTAGATGAAGTCAAATCATTTTATGAAGAGTATGTTTCGAGAAAGCGTTTTGGGTGGAATATTAGATCTTCAAGAAAAGGGCAAGATGGGGAGCTCTGCTACTTAATTTTATCATGCTCAAGAGAGGGGTCTAAAGTGTCAAAATTTCGTGTACGTTAAAAACACTTCCAACTAAGGTAAATAATTGTTCTGCCAAGATTATTATTAAGTTGGATAAAAATGAATTGTGGTACATTACAAAATTTGAACCTGATCATACTCACGAGACGAGTCCTACATGGTTAATGTTGTGCACAACTTGGTTAATTGATTCAAACTGAAAACTTGGGCATTCCAATCAAACAAGATATAAATCTAGTTAATGACTTAAAACAATATGGTTAATTCCTTGCACAACTTGGTTAATGGATTTGAGAAACATGGTTAATGTTGTGAACAACTAGGTTAATGAATTCGAATTGAAAACTTGACATTCTAATCAAACAAGATATAAACCTCGTTAATGACTTAAAACAATGTGGTTAATTCCTTGCATAACTTGGTTAATGGATTTGAACAGAAAGTTCATAAAAGCAGAAAGAAAGAAACTCAAATTTCATACATTTTTGTTCGTACATATTTGTAAATAAAAGAAAGAAAGAAATAAAGTTCATTCATATTTGTTCATAAAAGCATAAAGAAGGAAAAATACAAGCAAAAAGTGTAGTTCAAACGCCACCAACTACATCGCTATAAAGAACCTCCCACAAACTCAAAATATGCCCATAACGCACTTATTTTTTCTCCTTCTTTTCATCCAGATTCACAAACGGACTTTGACTGACTACACTTTTAACTCGCTTCCTTGGTTTATCTTTTATTCTCGTAATTATGTTTGACGTTGCTTTTGCTGAACTGTTCACGTTAGACTCACATGCGACTTCATCTCCAACATTCTCAAAAGGGGTACTAACTCCCACCTCACCTGTTGACAAATAATATGTTATTAACAAGTCTAATTGCATATCATAAATATTTGATTGACAAAAAAATTCAATATTCATACTATCAAATTCATGATCAGATTCATGCATTAGTTGACGTTTACACAATTCTTCTTTCAACAATTTTACCTCACCCTCAAGAATCGAAATCTTCTCTTGGGACTGCCTATTCTCTGCCACCAATCATTGATAATCAACATAACGTATAGTTTGATTTTCTTGTTCATGCAATGCTTCATTTACCATGTCAAATTCAAGTTCTTCATTTGTAGCAGTTAACTCTTCAATTATCTTGCAAAATGAAAAACAATTGAAACACACATATTATATTTATACTATAAAAATAATAATTAATAAAATATAATACATATAATAATGAATAATAATAATAATAATAATAATAATAATAATAATAATAATAATATATAATAGATAATAATAATAATAATAATAATAATATATTTGAAATGAAGGCAAAAATAGAAACGAAGAAGCCAAAAATAGAAACCCTAAAAATAAAAAATCCTAAACGAAGAAGCAAAAATAGAAACCCTAAATCAATAACTAAAAACCCTAATGAAATAGAGATGTAAACTAACAATGAAAATATCCAACAAGCGACAACGAGCAAACGAATGGATGCAACGAGCGAGCGAACGATAGAAATCAGATGCAACCTCTCGCGAGCGACAACGAGGAAGATGGAGAAACGAAAAGAAGAAGATGGAGAAGAAGAGAAGAAGATAGAGAAGTTTTCAAGCTCTCAGTCGAGAAGAAGATGGAGAAACGAAGAGAGAAGATGGAGAAGAGAGAAAGAGTTTCTGAGGAATAGAAATAAAATTATTAAAGTTGTATGTATACATCACTTTTGGCCGTCAACCGACATGTAAAACCATCAACAATTTAGTATAATGTTTAACTCATACATGTCATGCAATGAATTGCTAACAACCTATGTACTATTGATAGTTCATATTCAAGACATGTTCACTTTTAGAAAATAAATATTTGACAAAAAAATTTAAACACAATAGTTTGGTGAAATCTCATGAAGACTACCCTGATTGATAGCGCGCCAATTTGTTTGATGAGATCACCATGAGATTTCATCAAGTAATGAGTGTTTTAGAACAAATGGAATAGTACAATAATGATTTACATGAATCTAAAGCATACCAGTTGCAACATATTCAGGTGCTGCATATCGTTCAGTACCCATGGCTTGAGTAGAAACATGAGTTCTATCACCGGTAGGACCCGCCTTCGCCAAGCCAAAATAGAGAGTTTTTAATTAAACTCCTGCAATCCAAATGCAATGTATGATAAGGTGAAGAAGCTTACACCAAATAATTAAAAGTAAGAAGTACACAAGTAATAAAAGAGTTTGATAATTTATTATACTAGTTAAATATGTTTTTAACGCTTTCAATAAATCACAAACAATCATATGAATTACTTTTAAAGTTTTAGTTTTAATTAAGAGTCCGAATGTTTGAATGAAATGTGCCACTGATAATTAGCATGATAGTGATAAAAATGATTGATATCTAAAAAACTTCTAACAAACACATTATCATTAATACTTATTGTTTAATTTTTTATTTTAAAAAAAGCTGTTTTTTTCTTCTTTCTTCAAGATTTATCATTTGCAATTTTCATTTATAACATGAGAGAGATGTATCCGTTCTCAAAATCCACCTTATTTTTTAACAACCATATACTATAGTATGCTTACGGTTGGTACGTTGATTATCCTTTCCTTCAATCCAACCATAAGTGTTGCTTTTGTTATAGTTGAATGAGTTATTGTTCACATAAGAAAGTATCACAAAATGCTTACTTATTAAACAGATTACTATAAAACTTCCTGTTTTTTTTTTTATTTTCACAGTTAATATGTTAGCAAGACCCTTTTGAATATCAAGAGACCATTTTTCATAAGTTTTTAAAAAAATTATTATAATTACATTCTATCATTTTTTATCGTAAGATCTAATTCAACTAACAAATGCCGTATTATAATTAAATAAATACAATGTGCACATTCAAATCTAGAAACCCTAATGTTAATATTTTTTACTATTCGTTATGGACAAATAAAATACTACTATTATTTTGTTGCATAGTTAAACCAAATTTTGAATTCAAATGATTGGAGAGAGATATTTTAATGTTCGGTGTGAGAGATTAATGTTTTGTTTTTGTATCTGAGACATGTCGGTTCAGATACTGACACGATAGTGTAAAACTTTAATTAAAACAAATTCAATAACATTAATTTTCTCAAAAATATTAATCAATATCGATGTATCAATGTTGTTGTTTTAGCTTCATAAAATAGAATCCTTATATATAAAAATCATACAACACGAATTCAGTAAAAGAACTTACCAGACAAAAAATATGTTGAAACATTAAGTGAGGGACACTTAACATATAAATATTTTATGATAGTTTAATCGGCTCGTATTTGATAAAAACTGAAGAAGAATGCCCAAAGAGGAAAAAAAATAAAAAATTAATTGAGTTCAACTAGAAATCAAAGAACTAATGGGATGGACTTAGCTAGCTGAAGAAAAAACAATATTTCTGTAATATAAAGCCAACCAATTTCAAAAGGACAAAATTTTTTTAAGCATCTCTTAGAAAAAGCACATAAGGCATTATGTAAAGCATATTAAAAGGCTTGTAATCTGATTCAACTGATAATGAGAATAAATTCTCTTCCTTATACGACACTCTTTTGTTTTTCTAAAATTTAATCTATTCTCAATAGTTCTCTAAAATCAATAATCTTATAAGAACTTTACATAATCTGTTCATAACAAGAACTGAACTGTGTGTATACAAATCTACAAGTAATAGTTTCATATATTTGAAAAAATAGTTTGTATCATTTTGGATTTCCACTCTTCAACAGCGTAAGTATTTGTGTTGTGTATATATTTAATTTTTGGGTTAAATTAATTCAAATATAACACATTGTAGCTCAACAACAATCAAAGAATGACTTAACTCTTTTAGCCAACAGAACACAACATCATAGTAAGTGTGACAAAAATGTAAATATCAATGCATAGTCGTACATTTATAAATTAAAGAGAAAATTATAATTGTGTCATATAGTAAATGATATGAATATACGTAAATGTGACAAAAAAAAAAAGTGTTGGATGCAGTTTTTTTAGTAGGTATAAGAGATATTTTTTAACAACAAAATTGGTAATTAATAATTTCTTACCAAGTAGTTTTATATATAATATGTTTTACCTTAGCTGGTCACTATATCTAATATGGAAGAAATGGATTGAAACCATGGTTAACTCTAGTTGCACCAAATAACTATACCAATGCTATGCCCTTAGGTTTGTTTTGGGTTGGAGGATTTTATAGGACAAAGTTTATATTAGAGAAGATTCTTGCTGGTGTCCTGGAGAGCCTTTATAACACTCAATGCTTGGAGAGGCAATGATAACGATACTCGGTGCCTAGAGAGGCAAGGAAATAATGATTGTTAACCTAGAGAGGCATATA
This sequence comes from Cicer reticulatum, assembly GCA_002896235.1. NCBI lineage: Eukaryota > Viridiplantae > Streptophyta > Magnoliopsida > Fabales > Fabaceae > Cicer > Cicer reticulatum. The sequence goes on from PGWS01034703.1 coordinate 12,695, forward strand.
CTTAACCTCAAGAGCTAGTGACACCAATAATCTTGAGTAATCTAGAGACTGTACTTTTGGGTGGCCTCGAGAGGCCTCTACAATACTTTATCTTAGAGAAACAAGGATAATAATACTTGGATTTCTAGAGCGGTGGACAACACCAATGTTTAGAGAGGCAAATAAAACAATACTAAGTTTGGAGAGGCTAAGATGACTCATAGGCCGATTGAACAATTGTCACTTTTATATCGGATTAAGTCATTAACATTACTAAGAAAAACCCTTTCTAAAAGAGAGAGGACTAAATATAGAAACAATTATGGGTGAACTAGAATAAAAATATGTGTTCTTATCTTCCCTTATTTTTTTTACTTAATGTTCTTTAATTCTTTATGTTTAATCTTCCCGTTTTTTGTCTAACAATTATCTATTAAAATATAGATAATTTTCAGTAAAGAATGCTGATTTCTTTAAAAAAAATTAAAACGACCATACATTTTAAAACTTATTTTATGTGTTTTCGAGTACCTTAAAAAATTAGGCCTAAATCATGAAGATATGATTTTGTATCTGAACCACAACTCTAGAATAGTTAAGATAAAGGTTTATGCCACTTTCTTAAGTACTATTCGTCCTTGTTGAATATCATTGTGTGACTGAAAAACCTTGAACTGAATGACATGAAGATGTAAATTTGACTAAATGTTATTGACTATATTGAAATAAAGGAATGACACGAAGATGTGAATGTCTACAAATGTTTTATTAATAAACTAAAATTGTATATAAATGTTATTCTTGAATGTGTTGAGAATAATAGAATGATATGATGATGGTGATTGGAATATTGCGCTATTAAATATGTTGAGAGTTCTTTGCTAAAGCAGTTTTGAAGATTTTTAGTCTTGAAATACATACTGTTAAAATATTATTGTGAAATTTTGGATATTTAACTTAAGGACGTCTAACATTGCGGAAGAGATGGTATCTTATAATTGTGACAACTTAATAATCACATGATTTTTAGTAACGGTCTAATGACTTCATGAATTGTAAGCTTATAATTAAGTCACGAGTTAGCATTATATGTGTTTGAGGCAAGACAATTAATGAGTTTGATAGTGAAAATCAATGCAATTGAGTCCTTGGGCAAGATGCCAAACCTTGGACGTGTTTTGGAGTAGAGATTTGTAAAATGATTGGGAGCAATTCTTTAATGTCAGAAGCTACCATGCAACACATGTTTATCGATACTAAATCCTATATATGAAGTCTAGATATGATTCAAGTAAAGTTTTGAGAATATGACCAATTATCATGTGTTGTTTCCGTCCTCGTACTGCGTCAGTTCACCAAATACATTAGAGTTTAAGATTGGGTAGCACCCGTTTTATGAGAAGTGTCATATAAAAAGTGCATCATATCACATTACATATGATTATGTGTTATTTTGCCTTGATGATAAATATTAGATTGATATGTGAAGTTGTAATTTATGATGACTTGTCTTGTGATGTATTGTGTTACAACATCTTGTGAATATTTGGTACGTGTTCTTCTTACTTTATTGCACTTATCAATATGTTATGAATATTCACTCTCTTTAATTGTTTGTGTTTTGACTCTTGCGATGACAACAATGTATATTACATATTTCATATGATATTTAGAATTTTTTAAAGTTGTTGTCGATGCTCATTTTGGAGTTTTATGATGTTGTTGTATGTAATGAACTCAACGATCTTGTTTGATCAATCACTCATTTGAAAAAATCTATGTACATACCTCAACTGATCAGGTGATACTGAGATTGAAATCAATATTGTATTTTGTAACAGTTGTTGTATAAATTGTTAGTTATTATAATTTCTTTAACTCTAAAGTTTAAAATATTGTATTCTCAACTATGACGATGAATTAATGAAAACCATAGTTAATAAATTTAATTCTTAAACTAATATACAATTAAAATTATATAATTGGTGAGTTTAACTTGCCACCTCCAAAATGTTATGAATACATCACCCTCTTAACAATCAGTAGACTTTTTAACGTAATTTTAAAGAAATTGAAAGAAAAAAAAAACTATGACTTTCACGTTTTGAAACTTAAATGAGGAAAAAAATTTAGCACTTGTATGTGTAATTTCACCTCATGTGATGACAAAGATGACATGTGTCTCGAATTGATCAATATAGTAAAAAAAGTAGAGTAATCTCCTCAAGGATAGTTTATCTCTCTATTGTGCAAGCAAAATTTAAATAACTTTAGAAATTAACAAAAGGTTTAAAAAGAAACTTGATTCTAATGAACAAACAAAATAAAAAATAAAATATGGACTAAAAGTTATTTTAAAAATTGATAGGATTTGAATCTCATTGTCAC
>PGWS01034707.1:0-10151 GCA_002896235.1 Cicer reticulatum
AGCAACTTATCATAATAGGCAAAAAGGCTATATGTACCATTATGTGATTAAATAAGATTATAAAGTCAATCTTCAAAAAGGCAACAACAAACAAGCCTTATATACTTGATCACATGTCGTATAGCAAGGAAAGAAGAAAGGAGGCATCACGTGAAGCCTTCAAAAAGCCTTAAAGAAAGGAATAAAAATGACATCACATGTCTTACAAGGAATTAAATGGAGGAAAGAGAAAAAAGGTCACATGTGAACTTTGTGAAGCTTTATGAAGCCATTGAAGAAAGAGAATGAAAAGGACTCCACATCATAGTCAAACATTAAAGAAAGGAAAAAGAAAAGGACAACACATGTTCTCAAAAGCCAAGAAAACAGTACCTCGTACTTGAACAAGGAATGCATATTTTCAAATGTGCTGAATGGCATTTTCGTAAATATGAAGAAAAGCCTTGGCATTTCACAAATGAATTTTCCAACGGTCACAAAGGCTTGGCTTATGAATTGAACATCAAAAGAACTCTATAAAATGCAGCAAGTTGATCTTCATCAATAACACAACGCATTGCATTAAAAAAGATCATTGATCTTAAAGCTTTCAAGAAGCAACATATTATATCTTCATACTTTTTACAAATCCTACATTAGATCTTTGTTTATCTTTTGAGAAAGTATTTAGAATCAATCACTCTCTTATCACATTGTAATTTCCAAGTGAGGTACACTGGAAAATATTTGAAATCTGATTGTAAGCTTGGGTGAAGCTTGAGAATACACAAGTTGTAATCATCCTCGGTCAGAGGTTGATCTGTTTGAAGAATAGTGAAATCTCACAAGGGTGTGAGGACTGGAAGTAGCCATCTTTGGGTGAACCAGTATAAAAACAGTGTGTGTCAATCTTATATTGCTTCTTAACTCTTTAACTCGTTTTGAATTTAAAAGTTTTGAAAACCCATCCTCGGGCTTGCCATCCTCAGCAAGAGGATAGTTTTTAAAACACTTGAAAACTATTATTAAAACAGCAAATTCCCTATTCAACCCCCCTTTAGTGATATTTAGGTTAGTACAATTGACGATATGGGCGAGTCACGAGCCAAGGGCGTCACTTAGAGATACACTTAACAGTGTAAGAGAAAAAGCATCCAAAAATGTCTAGCAAGCTATGGGAGTTGATTATTCCTTCGTTGCAAAACACGGTAGAATCATCCAGCGACCCTAGACTACTTTGAATGATACAGCATTACTACCACTGGAAAGGTAAAATGAGACTATTGATCTCATATGCACAAGAACAACAATATGTGGTCGGTGGTGGAAAATAGAGATCATGGTCATCAGAAGCCAACAACGCAAATGCAACCTCGATGTGCAACCTCAAGCACAATGGACAGCTGATGAAAAATGCAAAGGTACTCCTAAACTCTAAAGCTCATTTATTTCTAAACGTGTGCTTTGTGCAAGGAAGAGTATTTCTATGATAGAGTCGAAGAGGCAAAAGCGCTAAGGATGGCTATTGGGGACATTAAGATTCCACTCATGAAGTGGAACACGTAACGTGAAGAGAAGGAAGAATTGACATGGGAGTAAGAGATTTCGAACTATTCGAAATGAAGGAAGAGGAAACTATTGATGAAATGTTCTCAAGGTTAACAATCATATTAAACAACTTGAGATCTCTTGGAAAGGTATACTCCGTTCAAGAAAGGATAAGAAAGATCCTAAGGAGTTTACCAAAAGAATGGAGGCCAATGGTGACTGCCATTACAGAAGCAAGAGACTTGACCAACATGAAGTTGGAAGATCTAGTTGGTACTCTAAGAGCTCATGAACCGTTGTTGCTGGCTGACAAACCTAGCAGAAAAGGAAAAATGATTGCGCTAAAAACAAGCCAAGCAGAAAGTTCATCCTTCAAGAAGACGGAAGAGGTCGTGAAAAAGGAAAGCTCGGAGCATCCTCTATCTGAGGAAGAGGAGGACGAACTGGCTCTAATTTCCAGAAGAATCCAAAGGATGATATTCGAAGAGGACAATGATAGAAGATCTCCTCAAAAGAAAAAACTGACAAAGTCAGATAATGTTTGGATGCAACAGAGGGACACTACAAAAACTGAAGTGTCCTCAACAAAAAGGACTCAAGAAGATTTCCCTACAAAAACAAATCCATAGATGATTACTTGGATGATATGACGATCATCTCTGAGCAAGAAAAGGATGAAGAAGCAAACATATGTCTTATGACCAATCATCAGACTGAAAAAAGTAAGTATTTCAAGACTATGTCCTTCTTGTGAACAATTAAGAAATTGAATTTGACAATCTTTAAATGACTCAAATACTTTTATCTCAAAATGTGGTTTTCTCAAAAATCAACATTATGAAATAAAGAAACTCAATGAGAACTTTCAGCCAAGAATGAGAAATATGAAAAAATCATTCTAGGATTTGCAGTTATCTCAATGAGAAATTATCTGAGCAGCAAGCTTTTAAATAAAAGATGTCAGAATTATCCTCTAGAAGAGGACACAGAAAAGAGAGATTTTAAAGTAGAAGTTGAAGAACTAAAAAATGACATTACCAACTTTGTTAAATCTACTGAAACTTTTCAAAAAATAATGGGATCTCAATCTGGAATATTTGACAAAGCTGGTATTGGTTTTAAAAGTTCTCAAAAACAAAAATTGTATGAAAATTTTTTCTTGCCCAAAAAACAAGAGGATAGGCCAAAATGTACTTTTTGCAAAAAACTTGGGCACACTTTCAAAATCTGCCACGCTAAGAAGAAAGCTGAAAATATAAAGAAAGGTTGTTCATTTTGTGGTAAACATGGGCACCATGATTCTATTTGTTATCACAAAAGAAAAATCCTCATAAGAGGAAAAACTAACCAACAAGGACCCAATGTTATATGGGTACCTAAGTTACTTTTAAAACCTAACACAGGTTCATCCTATGATCAACAAAAGAAAGCCTTGGTACTTGGACAGTGGTTGCTCAAGGCATATGACAGGAGATAAGCACTGCTTTATTTCCTTAGAAATAAAGGATGGAGGATCAGTCACATTTGGTAACAATGATAAAGCTAAAATAAAAGGTACAGGTATTATTGGTAAAAATAATTCTGCTAAAATTGAAAATGTTCAGTATGTGGATGGTCTAAAACATAACTTGCTAAGTATTAGTCAATTATGTGATAGTGGTTTTGAAGTCATTTTTAAGCCTACTCTTTGTGAGGTCAACATGTCATCCTCGGTAGGTTTTCTTCTCCGGTTTAGAAAAAAAGAATTTAATAGTGGACTTAGTGTCTGGATGATCATTACCCTATGAAATCTTGTTTTGGTATCCATTGATAAAGATGAAATAGAATTTGGCACAAAAGAGTTGGTCACCATCAAGCTGTAAAAACTATTTCTAAGATCTTAATCAAGAATTAGAATTGACGTTTAAAAGTCTTCAAAATCAATTTTGAGAAAGAAGAAGTTTTGAAGCTTGTGTTAAAGGAAAACAACGTTAAAGTATCTTCGACTCAAAAAAATATGTGGTTCAACAAAACATCCACTTGAACTTATTTCACTATTGACCTTTTTGGTCCCATAAAGACTCCAAGTCTTAGTGGCAAAAGATATGGCTTTGTTATTGTTGATGACTTCTCTCGTTTTACTTGGGTCTTATTTTTGAAACATAAAGATGAAGCCTTTGAGGCATTTCACCATTTTTGCAAAAAGGTTCAAAACGAAAATGGTTCAAAAATTATTTCCGTGAGAAGTGACCATGGGGGTGAATTTGAAAATGAATCTTTTAAAAATCTTTGTAATGAAAATGGTATCTCTCACAACTTTTCTTGTCCAAGAACTCCCCAACAAAATGGGGTTGTTGAAAGAAAAAATAGAACTTTACAAGAAATGGCTAGAACCATTTTAAATGAAGCCAATATTGAAAAATATTTTTGGGCTGAAGCCATTAACACTGCTTGTTATGTTTCTAATCGTGCATCCATTAGAAAAATTTTACAAAACTCCATACGAGCTATGGAAAGGGAGAAAACCAAATATTTTCTATTTTCATATTTGGGTGTTATTGCTACATTCTCATAATAAAGAGAATTGGGAAAGTTTGATCCAAAATCTGATAAAGGAATTTTTTCTAGGCGATACTCCACACGTCAAAAGGTTATAGAATATATAATCTTAGGACTCAAATGTGGAGGAATCCATGCATGTTATCTTTTGATGAGTTTGATGACTTGTGTTTAGAAAAATTGGACAAAAATGAAGAAGATGAACCTTCATCCTCTTCGAGCCCGATCCTCATGATGAGATGCGTCTGACCCAACCTCACAGCAACCTCCAGAGGATGGAGAACTGTCACACATCATCCTCCAGATCTAATCATTGGGAATACTGAAGATGGTGTTAGAGACTAGACAATCTCTAAGGAAAACACCACAACATGGCCATGATATCACAAGTTGAACGCAACACGATTTGATCAAGCTATTGGTGACAAGTCATGGGTAAGCAATGATGGAGAACCTCGACAATTGAAAGAAACAAGGTAGGAATCTGTACCCATCCTCTGGACAAGATCTATTATGGACTCAAATGGATATTAGAAAACAAATTAAATGCGGATGAGAATCATGTAGAAATAAAGCAAGACTAGTGGCACAAGGTGACCTAAAACAAGAAGAATTAATTAGAAGTAAACGTGCACCAGTAGCAAGGTGAAGCAATAGAGAATCCTCTAGGCGTATGCTACTCATAAGGTAAAAACTATTCAAATGATGTCAACAATCTTTTTGAATGGGTTTTAAATGAAGAAGTGTATGTTCGTCAACCTCCCTGGGTTTGTGAAGAATTGGAAAAGCCGAATCAAGTGTTAAAAACTCTCAAAAGCTCTTTAACGCGATTAAGCAAGCCCTCGAGCTTGGTATGAGAGTTAACCCTTTTCAAAAGAGAATGGACTTCATTAGGGGTCAATCGTGATACAACTCTTCAGAAGACTCGTGAGAAAGATTTATGGATGTTCAAATTTAATGTCGATGACATAATATTTGGATCACAAATGAAATGATGTGAAAGATTCTCATCAATCTCATGTTAAGTGAGTTTGAGATGAGTAAGATGGAGAATTAAATTCTTCCTTGGCTTGCAAATCAAACAAAGAGATGATGGTATTCTTCATATCTCAAGAAAAATACACCAGGATCTACACAACAAATACAAATGAGTTCAGTCAAAAGTATGAGAAACTCCTAGCATCCATCTCCATACTCCACAAAGATATGAAGGGAATCCAATATCTTGAAAAAGAGATATGCAGAGATGGATTGAATCCTGCTATATTTGACTGCAAGAGAGCCGAACATTAGTCTTTGCAGTCGGTCTTTGTGCAAGTACATTTCAAATCTTCTCCTAAAGAATCTCATTTACATGCAGTAAAAAGAATTTTTAGTATCTTGTGGCACTGCATTAATCTGGGGAATTTGGTAACAAAAAATGTTCAATATTGATCTCACTGCTTATTGTAGATGCCGACTATCGTGGAGTAAAGTTGAAAAGAAGAGCACAGCGGAGCTTGCCAACTTCTGGGTAAATCTTAAAAAGTTGTGCATGCAAAAACAAGTACTATTGCTCTTCAATAACAGAAGCTTGATATGGTACAGTGCTCAATGTTGCTCAAATCCTATGATAAGAATTCAATAGGAGATACTCTTTAAGGTAACAAAAATTCCCATCTCTGGATAATACAGTGCCATTGATCTTCTAAAAATCCCATCAACATTCAAGATCAAGCCATATTGAATTAAACATCTTTATAGAGATCATGTTAAAAGGGTGAATATTGAATTATTCTTGACACTGAAAATCAATTAGCTGATATTTACCAAACCTCTCCAAGAGGATATCGGTTTAATTCATCTTAGAAAACTTCCATGCCATACAAACTTTTCCCAAAGTTGATTAAATAATTCTGCTATTTTTTATTTTATTAATTTAATTTTAATTTTGTTTTTTAATTTATTTTTAATGATTATTTTTAGCTTTATAGTACTGTGTGTGGAATATAATGACAAATCTGATCCTAAAAATAAAGTCAAATTTTATATAGTCAGACTTAAATACTTTTAGGTGAAACTTCCCTTGACAAAATCAGTCAAGGACATGCGTTGCCTTTTATTCTTTGGTCAATAGAGGCACTTGGTGGATACTTCCCATTCTTCCTTGTGCAGACTGCATTAAATGTGCAGTATCAGACAATTCTTCATCATGCCTTATCAAACGGTTCACGATTCCTCTCTCTCTCTCTCTCACCACGTTTCTGATTTCTCTCTCTCTCCCACAATCAATCAATTCACCGTTTTCTTTCTCACACACACGTTTTTCTCTCTCTCAGTAAACAACACTCTCTCTCCGTCTTTAATTTCTTTCTCTTTCCAATTCAAATTCCCTTCTCTCTCTCCACTTATTCTTTCCGTTTTTTTAATACACTCTCTCGCCCGCTAATCAATTTTTTCTTTTCTCTCTCTTCCATCCGTTTCACTCTCCCAAGGTCATCATTTTTTCGTTCTTCCTTCCCTTCATCGTTCTCATCCGTTTCTTCCTCCCATCAACAATGGCTCGGATTAAAACTACGGCAAAGCGAAAAATGTCTCCTTTTAATCCTGAAACTGACTCAGACAACTACTCAAGTCCTGAATCCCTACGACAAGGTTCAAAACAAAAGTCAGTATCTCCTCCTAGGGCACCGCCGAAACCGTCCGCTCAAAAGGCCAAAAAACCTTCATCGTCAAAACCCTCTGCCTCCTCCATCAGACGATCTTCAAGAGTTCAATCTGGGGTTGTCCCTTCAAATAAGAAGGTTACTCAGGACTCAACTGTGCATGAGATTGATTCGGACGATTCCAAAGGTCATGCCTCTGCCAAACCGGTTCCTAAATCTTCCTCCAAACCGTCCACTCCAAAACGGCAGAAAACCAAATCATCTGAACCAAGCAAACCGACTCCAAAGAAGTCTCATTCATCCAAACCGATTCCCGTCCCTCTCTTTAACTCCACAGAATCGGAGTTGAATTACTCCTCAAAATGGTTTAACAAATCTGTAGTTCATGGCAAGCATATTGATTTAATCAATCTGAAAAATGGTGGTTTTAATGTTGTAGAAGTTTTTGACAAATTAGGATGGACTTCCTTTTTTAGAGTGAATGAACCGCAATACCCAAGACTGGTAAAGGCTTTTTATGCTGCATGCAATGGCTGTAAAGGCAGCCCTGGGTTCAGTTTTGTACTTAAGGGTGTACACTTGGACGTAAACCCCACTTCACTGTGCAAAATTCTTGATATACAAGATGCTGGAGCCCACTGTTTTGCTGAAACTTGGTACATTCAGTATATGGTCACTCGAACCTCAGTTCTTCAAGATATCCTAATAGATCCTCGGAAGCCTCTAGTTGCATCAAACCTTCCTCCTATGTGTCGGATATATCACAACATCTGTGTTCACTCGATAGTGCTCGAGCTGGAGTATGAAAAGGTAACCGAACTAGATATTGATCATTCATCATCTGTTGACTGGAACACCCCTTCATTTGGGAAACATTATTTTTAGCTACATGTTGAATGCTGCAATTGTGGGTCGATCACTCCTTATTGGGATATCTTGACCAAAATCTTTAAAACACTTTAAAGTAACCCTTGATGATTGAAGAAGAGTATTCAGCTGCAATATTTTTTCACTATGAAAAATATCAAACAAATGCGCATTGATCTGCCTCGAAACAAACCCCACCTCAAGGAAGAAGAAACTCCTCAAAGAAGCATAAGTCTGCATCTCCACTTTCATTCTCAAACACCTTCATTCAACTCCGCTAATGCATCACACTTCGTCATCTCCACAAGTTAGTAAGGATCATCTACGCATATGCAGCTCCTTCAGCAAAGGATGGTGAAGACTTAGTCTTGATCTGAACGTATACATATGATCACCCACTCTCAAAAAGTCCTCATAAGAACATACCATCTCAGTTAAGCCTGAACTCTTCTCCTATCTCTCCAAATGTTGCTCAATCTAATTCTGATCCGGATTTACAAGAAAAATCCAAATCTCCTTTAGCTCCACCTTTTGAAATTTTTTCCAAGGATAAGGCTAAAAGTTCAAAATCCAAAAGAGCTCGTAAGGATTCAACCACAAGCATGAAATCGGCAGAAACTAAGAACAAAAGGTTTTTAAAACTTCTAAAGACAATTAGGAAAGACCAAAAGAAGTTGTTGGTTACTTTTTCTCACTTTCAAAACACTATCACTCAGTTTGGACTCGTTCTGGAATGGGTTACCAAACACTTGGGTTCATCAGCTGCTGCCCGTGATCAGCCTCCTGTGCTACCGGCCCAGTTCTCTTTTGCCCCTGATTCTACATCTTCATCATCTGAAGATTCATCTTCCGCTGATTGACTCTGTTTTTACTTAGTTTACTTAGTTTACACTTTTTGATGTTGACTTAATTCAGGGGGAGTCAGATTATGGATTATATTTTGTCTTATGTTTAAACTCATATTATGTTTTGCTGACTGTTGTTATGGTTGTTTAAACTCATATCATGTTTGCTGGATGTTATGGCTGAATTCATGAACCTATGGTATTGTGCTTAAGTTGCTGAATTTTTTTTAGGTGTTTATGAATGATCTATTTACCTCAATATTGCATAATTTCAAAAATTTGCTTTTACTTGAATGTTAAAAGGGAAATTTTTCAAGATTATCACTTGTATGATTGAGGGGGAGTTTAATTATTTCATTCTTACATAAAACAAAAATCATAATCTAAAGAATTTTGTCATCATCAAAAAGGGGGAGATTGTTGAGACAAAATCTCTCTCAATTGGTTTTAATGATAACAAAATTAATTAAAGATTATTATTATGCTTAATGACTAATCTGTGCTTTTGAGTGTATTTATATAAGTAAACAGGTTATCATTCATTAAGGAAAAAGAAGAAAATTCTGAGTAATGCTAAGTTGAAAGTCGAGGATGGCCTCACGAGCTGGAAGAACTGCAGTGTCAGCATCCTCGCTGTTTTGAATTTATTAATCACAAGCATAAAAGTATTAAAGAATGAATTATTTGAATTCATCAACAAGGGCCAATAGTATTAAAGAATGAATTGGTTTGATTCATTCAATAAAAGGCAAAATACTATTTAAAAATGATTAAAGAAAAGCCCTTTCGAAGAAAGTTGCCAAGAATGCAAGAGAAAGGTACGAGGAATGATGATAGCATGTGCCCATAGTCAATATCTTGAAAAGCCTTCAAGACATTATGAAAAGTAATTATCATGATAGGCAAAAAGGCGTATATGTACCATTATTGTGATTAAATAAGATATAAATCAATCTTCAAAAGCAAAACCAAACAAGACTTAATATAACTTGATCACATTGTCGTAAAGCAAGGAAAGAAGAAAGAAGGCATCACACTGAAGCCTTCACAAAGCCTTAAAGAAAGGAATAAAAAGGACATCACATGTTCTTACAAGGAATTAAATGGAGGAAAGAGAAAAAAGCTCACATGTGAGCTTTGTGAAGCTTTATGAAGCCATTGAAGAAAGATAATGAAAAGGATTCCACACAATAGTCAAACATTAAAGAAAGGAAAAAGAAAAGGACAACACATGTCCCCAAATGCCAAGAAAACAGTACCTCGTACTTGAACAAGGAATGCATAGTTTCAAATGAGCTGAATGGCATTTTCGTAAATATGAAGAAAAGCCTTGGCATTTCACAAATGAATTTTCCAACGGTCACAAAGGCTTGGCTTATGAAATGAACATCACAAGAACTCTATAAATCACAGCAAGCTGATCTTCATTCACACACAACACATAGCATTAAAAAAGATCATAGATCTTAAAGCTTTCAAGAAGCAACACATTATATCTTCATACTTTCTACAAATCCTACATTAGATCTTTGTTTATCTTTTGAGAAAGTATTTAGAATCAATCACTCTCTTATCACACTGTAATTTCCAAGTGAGGTACACTGGAAAATAGTTGAAATCTGATTGTAAGCTTGGTGAAGCTTGAGAATACACAAGTTGTAATCATCCTCGGTCAGAGGTTGATCTGTTTGAAGAATAGTGAAATCTCACAAGGGTGTGAGGACTGGAA
>PGWS01034712.1:0-10344 GCA_002896235.1 Cicer reticulatum
GGTTTTGGGGTTTCTTGTGGTTGGTCCTTCTGGACCTCTATTCTTTTGGATTTTCTGGGCATCACTCAAGTCCTGTTTTGTAGAAATTCTTGAGTTTTGATCTCCTTTAATAAATTCAATTTCAAAATCAAAAATGCTAAGTATTGCTTGCCATCTGGCAAAAATTTGTTTTGATGCAATATTTTGAACATCTTTTTGTAAAACTTCTTTTCCAGATTTACAATCAATTCGAAGTAAAAAATTTTGGTTGAGTAAATCGCTTTGAAATTTTGTAATGCACATGACAATTGAAAGAATTTCCTTTTTAATGGTAGAATAATTCTTTTGGCAATCATTCCAGTGCGCAGATGTAAATTGTACAATGTATTCTTTGTTATTTGTTTTCTGTTTAAGGATACCCCCATATCCTATGTCTGAAGCATCTGTTTCAACAATTTTTTGGGCTGATGGGTCAGCTAAATGTAGGTAAGGTATTTCTTTAACTTGTTTTTTGATTATTTGAACTATTTTGGTAAGTTCATCAGTCCATGCGACAGGTTTTTTCTTTAATCTATCATGGAGAGGTTTTGCTATCCTATTAATGTTAGGACAGAAATCTAATACGTAGTTCAAAGATCCTAAAAACCTTTGTAATTGTGTTTTGTCAAGGATTTTGTCAGGAAATTTATCTGCGAAAGATAGGGATCTTTCAATAGGGGTGATAGTACCCCGAGAGATATAATGTCCTAGGAAACGGATTTTTGTTTGAAAAAGAGAAATTTTGGATTTTGAAACAACTAATCCATTTTTCTTAGTAATCATTAAAAATGTTCTAAGATGTTTGAAATGTTGTTCAATGGTTTCAGAGAATATTAAGACATCATCAATATAGACAATGCAAAATTTTGAGAATGGATTAAAGATTTCATTCATAATTCTTTGGAACTCTGAAGGGGCATTCTTTAATCCAAAGGGCATTACCGTCCACTCATATTGACCAAAAGGGACCGTAAAAGCTGTTTTATACCGATCTTTTGGATCAATTTGTATTTGCCAAAATCCTGATTTCATGTCAAATTTTGAAAATACAGACGAAGAGTGTAATTTTTGTAAAAGGTCTTTTTTGTTTGGAATCGGGTAACGAATCCATTTTAAAGCTTTGTTTAAAGGTTTGTAGTTTATGACTAGCCTAGGTGTGCCTCTTTCTATTTCAGAATTTTTGTTCACATAGAAGGCTGCACAACTCCAAGGTGACCTAGACTTTGTAATTAGACCCTTTTGTTCTAAGTCTTGGATTTCTGTTTTGCAATGTGTTTCAAGTTCATAATTCATTTGGATAGGTCTAGCTTTTGTTGGGATTTGTTTATCGGAAAAGTCATTTTCATATGGTAGGTCTACCATATGTTGTTTTCTGTTCCAAAAAGCATTTGGTAAATCTGAACAGATTTCGTTTTCAATTCTTTTTTGGAGATCTGAAATTTTTTGTTTTACGAAACTATTTTGTAATTGTTGTTCAGTTTTGAGAAAAGAAAACATCTTGCTTTAGGAAATATAAATGTTTTTCTATTCCATGAGATTAAACAATTTAATTCAGTGTTTAAACAGAGCAAGCTTTTAAAAGATTCCTAAATTCTTTGTTACTGGTTTTTCAATAAAAGGAAATAACAACCCTTTTAGGCTTCTTAACCCTGTTTTGACAAGAACCCAACATACTGTCGTAAATTGACGGAATAGGGAGTATCAATTGTCTAAATGAAAAGGATGTCCAAGTCCCTAACAATTGACAGTAACATGAGAATATTTTCTAATAAAACAAAAGGAGTTTTGATAATGAAACATATTACTTATTTAATGGGAAAGCTTCAGTTTTAACTATTTATATAATCCATGTTGCAAGTTGTTGCCGCACCAAGATTTTACATTAGAATTTTTGTAAAAATCATGTATTAGGATACAATGCTACTTTTTAAGCGAATTTAAATCTGCTCCAGTATCAAAAAGTGCAATTGTATTCGAATTTGAAATCTTCAGAAAAAACTAAATTAATTTGATTATAATATTATCTTGTGGTTACTGTTCTCAAACACGAACAAGAAATCCTCTGGGATTTCTTACTAAAATTTTCAATTTTGTACCATAGGAAAAATATCTCTTACCATGTCTTCCACATTCATCCCTTCTATCATCACTGAATTCAATGGTTCATAAGAGAGTTATGATTTTATGTGCCCCCTGGGATAATAAGATTTTGACAGAATGTTTGATATTCCTGTGACCCTGGAGAACCCAAATAAGATTATTGAGAAGAATGTTTTGATCAAATTCATCCCCGTTTTTTTGCTTACCACAAGTTTTAATATTCCCTTGTTTTACCAATTTTAATTCTCCTACTTGCTGAGATTTAGAATTAGTGACATTGGCTAATTGACATTTGTTCTTTTTCCCTCAAGATATTTGCCCTTAGGATCACATAAATGCCGTTTATAGGAAAAAAAAAGCCCCTAATTTGACTGAGGAATCCGTGGAAGAGATTGAACAATATGTTCCTGAATTGAGAGTTATATAATGCTAGATTTCTCTTATATAAACCCTTTTGAATATTGAAATCTATCTCCACCCTTAAATATGTTAAATGACATAATAATATAGCAAGAACTTTAGTGTCTTGATCCTCTCATAAAAATCATTAACAGCAAATCGCACACCTTCTGAACACTAAGAGCAAGTCGGAACCTACCTAGTTCAATCTTAACAACTGTACGAGAGTGTTATCCATTTGTCAGAATGACACTTAACTTCAGAGATCCATGACAGTTCTTACTTTACAGCAAGACATATGCATCTAAAAGGTTATTTAGCCTCCTATTTTATTTAGACAACAAATGTGCTTATTTGTTCATCGATTTTTAATCAATCGCGATTCTTTTGTTTCTCTTGCAATATCTACTGAGATGAATGTGTCCTGTTCGGCCACAGCTATATGACAGACAAGTTATTTGGATCTTTAAGATGAGTTTAAAGTGGCCATTTTTCGAACACCAACTATTGTATGACCTATTAGGGATTTTTCTTGTAAAAATTAGGTTTTCTTTGATTGTAAGAATTTTGGGGTCTAGATTTTTTATAGAACTCAAGTTTGTCTGGTTTGGTGAAAGATTTTGTGCGAGGTTTTCTATAAGGTTTAGAACAAGACCCTTGACAGTCTTTCGAAATATTTGTCATAGGTATTTCAAATTGTTTACAAAAAGAACCTAGTTCTTGTCTAGTTCTTTTCATTTCCCATTTTAGATGTTTTTGGAGTTTTAAATCTTGGCAGATTTTCAAACCTTCTTTTTGAGTGAAGCTACCAATTCCCATAGTTAAATGGTTATATGGGATTTTGGTTTACCCATAGACTTCTTTGATTTTGTTTTCAACCTTTTCTCCAAAAGGGTTGGGAGTCCTGCAAGGAATTCTCTTTCCAGAAAGATTGGTTTGATCATTCTCTTAGCATGCTTCTGGTAGAAAGATTTTGTAAATTATTGGAACTCGGAAGTCTTACATCTAAGGTTAGATAAAAGTTCTGCGTTTTATCTTTTAAGTGTGATGGATCGTCTATGAAGCTGCAAGCTTTGTGTGTATTTAGTTGTTGCTGCTACGCATCAGGTATGGGGGTTCCTATTTCGTGGGATAAGGAATTCCTTCCTCTGTGGTTTGGAATTGCGTTCAAATTTTTAGGTGTGAGAGGGGTGAGATGGTAATCCCACATCCTTTGAGTTGGCCTGAGAATCATGCTATTTAGTAGTTCAGTATGGCTTTGTCAGGTGGTATTGGCTTGGGTTTTGTAAGCATTTGCTGCCATTGTCATTTTTGGAGGAGAATAAGATGTTGTATTCGGACATTGCCATCTATGTTCCCATTCGTAGACAAGTGTTGGCATTGATTTGGATGGAGAGGACATTAGGTCTATTTTCATAACCTAAGTCTGGTGCTGTGACCCTGGCTAAAGGTTTGATCCTTCTGCCATTGAAGTTTACACAGGTTTTGTGGTTCGTGTTTGATTTCAGAAACTTGATCTAAAGTCGTACTGGTTTTTTCAAAGGTATCTTTGGCTACCATTGGTGTGGAGGTAGAGGAATGTTCTATCCTCTGAGTTGTTCATGTAAGGGCCTGGTGAATTCTGATCTGCCTTCCCTGAACAGTTTTTGACTTGTTTTGAGACCTGGAATGGTTTTAAAAACTGGATTTTTTTAGTTTTGGATCAGTTGTTCAATCGGAGAGACATAGAATTTTGTTGATTCTCTCTATCTTAGTTAATTGGTTTTGCTATCGTACTAAGATGGAATATAATTATTTTGTTAAAGATATGTTGAGAACTTTCCAACAACCATACTTGGGATTGGAAAGGGGAAAATCCATATCTTGTGTTGTAGAAGGTATTAGTTCTTATGATTTGAGTCTTAACTGAAGGCCATATCACACTTCTTCCTTATACACTGTTATAATAATACCATTCGATTTTGTTTCTTGTATCACATTAAGCAAACAACTGTTAACAAAACACCTTAGTGATTGGTTATGTGATCTAGAATATATGAGTAGAAACATATATGACATTAGATCAAGTATAGGACTTATTTTGTATTATAATATCTTAAAATCATTTGAATTTAGGATTCTTGTTTGACAAAGTTTATCAAGACCATGTCCACTTATCTGTATTTTTGGAAGCATAAATATGCATTATGTATTTAGTTGATGAATCTTGATGATCTATGATATGTTCATTACAAGATTATCATAAAATAAGAAAAAGACATAAAAAATGAAGTGGAGAAAATGTTTTGTTGCTCCTCATTAGTGTGTTGAGGTGCTGTGTAAATTTGGCGAGGTATATTTGTGGAATAGTCAACATTTTGAAAGGAGCATTTGGTAGCTGGAGCATGAAAAACGTGGTTTTGTAAGTTTTCTAATTTTTTGAGGCAATTGTGTGATTGAAGGTGGTCTAGAGAACTAGATCAGAGTACCTGGCACTAGAAGTTCTTTGAAAAAACTTAGTTTTTACCTTACCATCATTGTATTGTATACTTCTTTAAGATTGTTGTTGTGGTTTTGATTGTTCAAGAGAGTTGTGGTCTAACAGCTCCTTCTAGATCATTCTTCAGGAAGAATCAATAATTTCCAAAGGATAGTTTTTGGAATAACAGTGTTTGCTTTTGTTAGATCAGTTCTGTAAAAATAGTGTTTCACCTCTTTTGTTTTCAATATTTTTTGTGCAGTAAAGGCTGAAACACTGGTTAATTCATGAATAGCAATGTGTTTTCAGCCTTTACTGCAACAAAAAATATTGAAAACAAAAGAGGTGAAACATTATTTTTACAAACTGATCTAACAAAAGCAAACACTGTTATTCCAAAAACTATCCTTTGGAAAGATATTGATCTTCCTGAAGAATGGATCCTAGAAGGAGCTATTAGACCACAACCTCTTGAACAATCAAAACCAAACAACAATCTTAAAGAAGTCATACAATACAATGATGGTAAGGTAAAACTAAGTTTTTCAAGAACTTCTAGTGCCAGGTACTCTGATGCTAGTTCCTCTAGACCACCTTCAATCACACAATTACCTCAAAAATTAGAAAACTTTACAAAACCACGTTTTTCATGCTCCAGCATACCAAATGCTTCCTTTCAAAATGTTGACTATTCCACAAATATACCTCACCAAATTTACACAGCACCTCAACACACTAATGAGGAGCAACAAAACATTTCTCCACCTACTTCGCCGTCTTTTTCTGCTATAACTGAAAATGTTGTTAATGAACTAAACGTCATAGAAAAGGCATTTTGAAGTTGATTAAAACTAAACTCCATAATGATTTCTGATGCTTCCAAATACAGATTAAGAGGACAATGGTCTTCAAACCTTTCGTGAAACAGAGGAAACAAATTCAAAATGAATCTTTTATGAATTACATTTTACAAAATAAACTCATTACTTTATTCTTTGATGGTTTGAAAATTTATTGCTACACAAAACCAAATTTCTTACCCCTTCAAAACAAAGTTCGTATAATCCCATAACTACAAGAAACAAAACTGCGGAATGGGATTTGGCAAATGGATTAAAAATTCCAGTCTGAACACCCACCTTTAGACAAATCATAATAACACACCTTGAAAAACAAGTTGAAGCAGCCCCTTTCAAAATCCCAAGTGATAGTTCAGAAAAGATATACAAAATATCTTCAACAAATAAATTCACAAATGTCCATCTTAAGTAGATAGCAAAAACAATTAACTAAGATAGAAGAGAATCAACAAAATTCTACTGTCTCTCCGATTGAGACAACTGATCCAAAAACTAAAAAATCCAGTTTTAAACCATTCCAGGTCTCAAAAACAAGTCAAAAACTGTCAGGGAAGGCAGATTCGAAATCACCCAGCCCTCATGAACAACTCAGTAGAGATAAACATTCCTCTACCTCCACACCAATGGTAGCCAAAGATACCTTCCTGAGAAACAGTTAACCGAACTTTAGATCAAGTTTCTGAAATCAAACACGAACCACAAAACCTGTGTAAACTTCAATAGGCAGAAGGATCAACCTTTAGCCATGGTTCACAGCACCAGACTTAGGTATTTGAAATAGACTAATGATCCTCTATCAATCAACATTCAATGCAAACACTGTCTACGATGGAACATAGATGGCATGTCTACCGAATTCACAACATCTTAAGTCTCCTCCAACAAATGACAAATGATCAAATGCTTACAAAAACCAAGTCATACACCTACAAGCCATAGTGAACTACTAATAGCAGGACTTGCTCAGCTCGTCAACTCAAAGGATGGTGGGATTACCATCTCACTCCCTCTCAACACCTAGAAATTTTGAACGCAATTCAAACCACAGAGAAGGAAATCCTATCCTCGACGAAATAGGAAACCCAATACCTGATGCAGTGGGCAACACTAATACACACAATTAGCTTGCACTTCATAGGCGATCCATCACACTTAAAAGATAAAAATGCAGAACTTTTATCTAACCTTAGATGTAAAAAACTTTCCGAGTTCCAATATTACAAAAATACTTTTCTAACCAGAGTCATGCTAAGAGAAGACTCAAACCAATCTTTCTGAAGGAGAAATTCCTTGCAGGACTCCAACCCTTTTAGGAGAAAAGGTTAGAAACAAAATCAAAGAAGTCTATGGGGTAAACCAAATCCCATATAACCATTTAACTTATGGGGAATTGGTTAGCTTCACTCAAAAAGAAGGTTTGAAAATCTGTCAAGATTTAAAACTCCAAAAAACATTTAAAATGGGAAATGAAAAGAACTAGACAAAGACTAGGATTTCTTTTTTGTAAAACAATTTGAGAAATACCCATGACAAATATTTCAAAAAGACTGTCAAGGTCTTGTTCTAAACCAATATAGAAAACCAATCGCACAAAATCTCTTTTACCAAACCCGACCAGACTTGAGTTCTATAAAAAATCTAGACCCCAACCAATTCTTATAAACAAAGAAAAACCAAATTTTTACAGAAAAACAACCCTTCCCAAAGAAGTTTGAACCTCAAACCTCAAAACAAAATAACCGTTATAAGTGTGGCCAAACAGGACACATCTCAAGATATTGCAAAAGAAACAAAAAACTTCATGAATTAAAAAATCGATGAACAAATATTCAAACAAATAGAGGCAATACTTTTAGAAACCTCTGAAGAAAGAAACTGTCACAGATCTGAAGTAAGTCCATCTGAAAATAATAAACCCCACAATATGATGAACTAGGAACCTCCGACTCTCTTAGCGAATCTGAAACTAGTACAAAATCAAATAATGTTTTAACAAAGGATCAAGAACTAATTCTTGATATTATAAAACAGGTTGAAGATACAAAATTGCAAAGGAAATAAATAGGAAAACTATTAAATACTTTTGAGTCAAAACAAAGTCAACCTTCCACATCCTCATCAAAATTACTTCCTAAAACTACTTATGACCTAACAAATATCTTAGGCGAAAAGACAAAGTCACAAGCCCATGCCACAATTCAATCTCTGCAAGAGGAAATTAAAATTGTAAAACAAGAATTAAAAACTCTTAAACAAAAAACAAGAAATTGATTCAAACATTCTTCAAAATCTTATTTCCCAGGCACAAAATCAAACCTCTTCTGACCATGAACAGGATGAAGAAGAAGAGAAAATGAAGAATATTCTAACAAAATTGAAAATTTAGAAAAAATCCCAGAGGATTTCTTGTTCGTTTTAGAACAGTAACCACAAGAAATATTAATCAAAATTAATTTAAATTTTTCTGAAGATTTCAAATTCGAAATATTAGTATATTTCGATACTGGAGCATATTTAAATGCTAAACAAGTAGCAGGCTGCCAAACAGATGATTGATATATATAATGAAAAAAACTAGTTGAAAAAACTCCAAGATGATTATGAAAAGCTAAAACATGAATGTTTAATCTAAGCCTTGGTAATGTTTCGAAACTGAACTCCTTGTAAGTTTATTTAGAAGGAATATTACTCATACTGTCATTTTATAATTATCTGAAACATGATAACTCCCTATTCAGTCAATTACGACTTATATCGGTGAAACAAAGACTCTCTATATTATCCATCCATATTGATTGTCAAACCCAGAACAAAGAATTTCAGATCTTTTAAAGCTTGCTCTAATTGAAAACTGAAAATTGTTCAGAATTAGCTTCAGAAAAACTTTTGTATTGGAACAGAAGATTTTTCAGCTATTGTCTGGTAAACTGATCAAAAATTACACCATAGTTTCGAAATGACTATTTCCGATAAACCATCCAAGAATTGAAAACCATATCTGTTCAGATTTATGAAATGCGTTTTGAACAGAAACAACATATTTTCACCATATGAAAATGACTTTTCTGATAACAAATATGAACAAAAGCTAGGACCTATCCAAATGGAATTATGAACTTGAACACATTGGCAAACAGAAATCCAAGACTGTAGAACAATGAAGGGTCTAATTACAAAGTTCTAGATCACCTTGGAGTTGTGAGCCTCTATGTGAAACAAAATTCTGAAATGGAAAAGAAGGCACACCTGGCGTATCATAAACTACAACCTTTAACAAAGCTTTAAAATGGATTGTTACCACGATTCCAAACAACAAGAAACCTTCTTACAAAAAATTACACTCTCGTCTGTAATTCTTCAAAATTTGACATGGAAATTCAGGATTTTGGCAAATTACAAATTGATCCAAAAGACGGTATAAAACGCTTTACGGCCCTTTCGTCAATATGAGGGACGGTTAATGCCCTTTGGATTAAGAATGCACCTTCAGAGTTATCCAAGATTATGAATGAAATCTTTATCCATTCTCAAAATTTTTGCATTGTCTACATTGATAAGTCTTAACATTCTCTGAAACATTGAACATACATTTCAAGACATCTAGAACATTTTAATGATTACTAAGAAAAAATGGATTAGTTTGTTTCAAAATGCCAAAAAATTTCTCTTTTCAAAACAAAATCGGTTTCCTAGGAAATTATATCTTCGGGTACTATCACCCCTATTAAAGATCCCTACTTTCGGCAGAATAAAGTTCCTGACAAAACACAATTAGACAAAGGTTTTTTAGGTCTTTGAACTACGTGTTAGATTTATGTCCTATCATTAATAGGATAGAAAACCTCTTCCAACGAAATAAAGAAAAAACCTGTCAATGGACTGATGAACAACCAAAATAGTTCAAATAATCAAAAAAACAAGTTAAAGGAAATACCTTGCTACATTTAGCTGAGCCCATACAGCCCAAAAAATTGTTGAAACAGATGCTTCAGACATAGGATATGGGGGTATCCTTAAACAAAAAACAAATAACAAAGAATGCATTATACAGTTTACATCTGCGCACTGGAATGATTGCCAAAAGAATTACTCTACCATTAAAAAAGAAATTCTTTCAATTGTCATGTGCATTACAAAATTTCAAAGCGATTTACTCAACCAAAAAATTTTACTTCGAATTGATTGTAAATCTGCAAAAGAAGTTTTACAAAAACATGTTCAAAATATTGCATCAAAACAAATTTTTGCCATATGGCAAGCAATACTTAGCATTTTTTATTTTGAAATTGAATTTATTAAAGGAGATCAAAACTCAATTCCAGATTTTCTAACTAGAGAATTTCTACAAAACAGGACTTGAGTGATGCCCAGAAAATCCAAAAGAATAGAGGTCCAGAAGGACCAACCACAAGAAACCCCAAAACCTATCTCATCTGCAAAACCCATCCGATCCTGGGTAGAGGCTGTCGAAGAAAATGAAGCTCAAAGCCCAATTCAAAAATGGTTTGC
>PGWS01034714.1:0-13232 GCA_002896235.1 Cicer reticulatum
GTTTATTTTGGGCATTTAAAAACTTAATTGTTATGTGTTAACTGTTATTTTCTGGTTGGTGACCCTTTACAATTATTGTGGAAATCTGGGCTTTGCCCTCAGATGAGAGTCAAGACGGTCCTACCGGTTCGTACCCTACGGACGGGAATGGAGATGGGAACGTTTGAATGCAGTTACGTTAGGAGGATCTCACGGGCGCGTGGAAGATACTCAGGGTGTATAGCTTTTTGGTAGGATGATCAGATATAAGGATGATGTAATAGGGGACTAGGTTCCTTCTTTTTTGAATTGGAGTATTTAGTTTGGAAACTGTATTTATACTGAATATTGTCAGTTCGACTTCTTATGTGAATGGGTTTCCATGTACCATTTATGGGTTGTGGTAATGTTTTGGATTATAATTTGGATAAACTTTTCCGCTGCTTGTAAATTATAATGAACTCAGTTATTTATCCAAAGGCATTTCTTTATCTATTTCTCTGTTTTATGTTTAATTACTTTCAAAAAAAAAGTATATACCCTCGCGAAGAACAACGGGGTGTTACACTTACTACATACGGTCCAAAACACTATGGAGTAATAAGAATTAAATTAATAACATAGAATAGTAATAGTGAGGACTATTTAGTATTACTATTATTGAAAATATTTTAAATATTTTTTTCTTGACAACTTGTTTTTCAATCTATGTTTATTCATATGTAACTAAAAAAATATATATTCGTTGACTCAAATTAAATACAATAATTACTTATTAATTGTATGATTGTCTAATACAAAAAAAGATATGAGAACATATTCTTTTTACTTTGTAAAAAGAAAAATAAAAAAAATATCTTTTACTATTAAAATATTTTTAATATATATTTTTAAAAATATTAGTTTAAATTTTATACTCGTTGAATTATGTTAAAAAAGAAAGAAAAAAATTATTAAGATATTAAGTGTCATAATGCATAATGATTCTTATTTGATATTTTTGAGAAATTAATTTTTGTGCCCACCTGATGCTATTATTTAAACAAAATCTTGAAACCAATTATTTAAATCTTGAAATAGATAAACTTTTAAGATCGTATGAAATCTAGTTACAAAAGTATAAAACAAAAATATAAAAATTAACCCCTTATCTTTTAAACTATATATAGAAATAGTGTGTGTCAAACAAAATACTACAAAAAAGTTAATAATTCACATTTATCAGTCTTGAGCAAGGATAAAAATAAACCGCACTTGATAATTCAATTAATAATAATCATATCATATGTTATAATTGTTTAAAATATGTCATTATGAACGATTAGTAGTCTAAAAAATTCGAGCGAGATACAAAATTTTTTGAGAGACATTCTATAATATAGGTCAAGACCAAAAACTACTATATTAACCAACACATTGTTGAAAATATTACAATTTTTTTTTTTACTCAAATTTATTTTAAACTACATCTTATTCGATATAGAAACGTCAACAATAAAGATAATACACATTTGTTTACTCAAATAAAATATAATAATACATTTTATTGTACGGATTGTCTATAAATAAAAAAGCGAACATAATCCTTTACTTTTGTAAAAAAACAAACAAGTATATTTTAATATTGAAATATTTTAAATATATATTTTCAAAAAAAATTAATTTGTATTTTATACTTGATATTTATGTTAATAAAATAATTAAATCTATATAAAGATACTAAGTATCAATGTCATAATGCATGTTTATTTGTTTTTTTTTTTTTTGAAAACTTAAAGTATTGTGAGTAATTAATGCTTATTTTACAAATCTTTGAAATAATCTTTCCAAAAAAAAAATTAAAATCTGGAATAAGATACAGATCTTCAAAGACCTTTAGGAAATATTGTTACAAATATTGAAAACAAAATTAAACCTTTTTAGATTTACACTATATATAAGAAACAATGTGTGCACAACAAAAAACAACAAAAACTTGCAATTCAAACTTGATACTGGGAAGTTATAAAGAACAAACACTTGATCAATTGATCATTCTTACAAACCAAGTTGGCATCGGATGATGTCAAAGTGTAATTTATCTTTGTTTACCCATCTTTCCGTTAGATAAGACTTGCATCTCTAAGTCCCCGCGAAAGCATAATAAAGAACAATCTTTTCTCACCCTTTTTATTATCCTTTGTTTTACCTTTTTAATATTCATAACAGTGTTAAAATATATTATTGAATATATTTTCTCTATGATGCATCACATCGAGGTTGTGCCTTAACAAGTTATCCTTCCAATATGGGATAGATCAAAAAAATACTTCGTTTTTTTTTTAATTAATAACTCACTCCCATACCTGTTCAATTTCTTTTTCAACAAATTTCAGTCACTTTTGGAAAATTACTCACCACCTCCGATACCTCTTGCCTGTGTAAATGTAAGGTTGACCCATCCCATATCTTTTTGTAAAACTTCTTTTACTTCTTCTGAAAGAGTGATTTAGCTAGCAAGAAATCGACGATAACAATCAATAACCAAGAATTCTTAACGCCATATTTCAAAGTGAAAGCTTTGTGTTCTTCCATACAATGAGGACATGCCAACTTACCTTGTGATTCCACCATCCAGATAACATTACCATAGGCGGGAAAATCATTAATTCACCACATCAAGCATGCTTTCATGATGAAGTTTTTGTTTTGTGGAATATATCATAGGTCAAAAATGTCGTTGGACCACTAATCATTGCAAATCATCATAATCAATGATTTGATAAGTAACATCTATATTTTGTTTGGGATTAGAAGGTCCAGGTATGAGACAAGTCAGAAAAATAAGTATGGTTTGGGTCATGCACATTTCAGGGAGAAGATTGTACGGAGTGAGTATAACTGGCCAATGGGAGTATGGAGAAGTAAGACGCCTGAATTATAAGGAGTACATCCATCTGAACATAGACCCAACCTTACATTTTTGGTCACTAGCAAAGTCAGGATATACATCGTCAAAAATGTTTCCACGTTTTTCCATCAGACGGATGGCGAAGGACGTTTGAACTCTTTTTATTCTCGTGATGCCATCTCATTTCAGCTGCAGACTCTATTGATGCAAACAATTTTTGTAATCTAGGCGAATGATAGTGGAAATAATAACATTCTTTTACTGGATACATACTTTGTTAATTTATCCCATCACCAGTCCTACTGGAATGAACCTAGGAGATATGAACAAATATTTATTGCACTCAGTGAACTTGTTATCATTTGCACTTTTCGTAAATATAGTAGAATCTTATATCATCCTTTCTTACTAACATCAATCTTCTTCATACCTTGCAACCCTAACTTTGATACCAATTGTGTTAGGCTGGATAAGTAACAATAATAGTTATCGGGCAAGCATGTGCACTGGACATACACTATTTAAGCATTTATTATGTAAAAATATCTCTATACCTTTTTATGGAACTATGCCAATTACACCTAATTTCTAGAAGTTGAACACATCTAATTGATAAACATGATGTGATGGAAAGACCCCTCTACAAGATGTAGTTTGCTTGAAGTTGGTGGATTAAGAGATCAACTTGTCATAAAAACCGTATAATTGAGCATCTACGTTAGGCAAACTCATCCTTAACAACACTGTGTCTCATTTCCACATGTTAGTGTTCACATCAAGGACATCTCGATAAGGCCTAAAAGCATTCAAACCCATTCATTCCATTGCATAAATTGGTCGTTCATGATGCACAATCCTACTAATCTAGGTCGAAACCACCCTTGTTTCAACCATGGCTTCACTTCTCCGTGTTCAGTCCAATCAATAATCTGGTTGAAATCCATCTCGGTACAAGTGAAGTCTAACAGTAGTTGCGGTACAAGATATACTTCATACACACTGTGCTTAACTTATCACGGAACACCTCATATCACCTCTCTCAGATTATACAAATCGGTTGTTTCGAAGCCACTCTGCAACAAAATCTTTTTACACTACTAACATACTCCTTTTTCAATCCGCGTCTATTTTCATGTACCCTATGTTACATCCAAGTACGGTCCATTTACTATAAGACGAAAAACTTAACTTGTCAATCACTAAAATAAGTATGAGAAAATCTATAGCGATAAATAAACTCGCTCGAACCTAACAATTTTATGCAATATATCTGAGTCATATTAGTATAGTAAAATTCCAACAGACAGAGGTTCATATTCAATTGTAGTACACATAATTTCCAATTTATATCATGGCATCGACAACATGGCACTGCATGCAACAATGCAAACTTTAACTAATTAGTTAGATCATTAGATTGAAAACAAAGTATACTCAAATTAATCAGGAGCAATTTAAACAAAGTATAATCAAATTAAAGTATAATCAATTCTTATTCAATTACGATATTTTACTCTTCTCACATAATCATGGTCTCAAAATCCAAAATTATAATTGGTGAAGACAGGGATCCTAATTTCAATGTGCAACTTGAAACTGTTCTTACATGCAATCTGGGTAGTCAAAGATGTTTAAGCATACAATGTAAACTTGAAAATGATTCTTTCATGCAATCTAGAAAAATTCAATGATGTACACTAAAACAAATTTTTAGCAATAATTGTACTCTAATGAATCTGTCAACCTCCATAGCATATGCAGACATAGGGAGAAAAAACAACAATAAGACGCAGCTAACAGAAGCATTTTAACAGCATTGAATAAATTTATATATTTGTTCTTATATCACATTTCATATAGACTACCGATGCAATACTTAACATAATCCATGCACTATAAAAATCTCCCACACACAACAATAACAAACATTAAGTCATCAACTTACAGTTCTTTGTTTAAAGATTATCAAATATTTAATGCATATAACAATCACAAAACTCTCAATCTTAAAGAGTAACCTAAAGTATCGGAAAACCAACTTTGCCTTAATGGATTCTTTTTTACAAAATCTAATTATTACTTCAATTTAAGCTAAGTGAACAAATCGACTAGAGAACAATAAAAATTTGCTAGGAAAAAAAATGATAAATCAACAAACAACTCAACAACATCCTACCCTTCAAGTGCTTATAATCCTTCGCCTCCAAACTACGATTTGTTCTTTATCGAAATTCACCATATACATGGGATGAGGTTCTGCATCAATGCATTTGGGAAATTATAAAGCAACAACTTAAATAAACCAAGCCCATATGAACATATAATGGAAACGCTGAAATCATGCAATCTGTACCAAAAAAAATGTGCAGAAGAAAATGAACCAGAAATCATGCAATCTGTCCGAAATTTGTAAATGAGATCATATTATATTTTGGTTGATTTCATATGATTTTCATCACATAATTCACATAAAAGGATTACGCTATTTAAAATCTTGTTTTTTACAAGCGGTCCAATAACCTAAAATTAAATTAAAATCTTTAAGAACCAATTATTTTTAAGTACTCAATATTTAAGACTAATTTTGAAAACCATAAAATTTATTTATAAGATCTAAACGAAAAATGACTCACAAATAGCAATTTTTAGTGCACAAGACAAAATGTGAGGATTATTCATACACTTTAAAAAACTAATCAATACAAATATCAAATCCAGCCATTAGACCCAGCTAGTATGGAGACACAACAAAATCATATCATAACACATAATTAATTCCAAAGATAAAGCCACTAACTGATCCTAAAGCAAATATAGTATATGAATAAGCTTGTGTCACAAAAATAAGATATGGGCTATAAGACCACATAATGTTCCTATTTGTTTTTTGTTCATCATTGCATGCACATGTATAAGTAATGCAATAAGACTTTTGAAGCAGAAGTTTCTGAACTTCTGCGCATCACAACTGAATTTTGACCCAATCCTGCTTGCCTCTATAGTCTGTGTTTCATCATCTAAACCTTTTGGGGGAAACCCATCACTTGAAGTTGATAATTATGCCAACCCCCGGGTCTAAACGCATCAATGAAGCCACAGATGTCACCAATTGTGTGGTGATAATTGAAATGTGATATCAAGCGGGGTCCATCCGCTAACCTGAGTTGTATTGAAGTTGATGGCAGTGACTGATCAATCACCAGAACCAGTAGAACAGGGCGATCCATGCATTGTTCTCGCTAGTAAAGTTTACACGAATAAACTGTCCTTTATTTCATACATATTGAGATCATGACTAACTGGCATATTTATAATAGTAGATGATTCACTATGTTAATGTCTCACAGACTTCTATATACCCATCTAATCGTTCCAAATCCTACAAACAATTTTTAAATGTAAATTATAGAACAAAACTTCTACATTCGGATACTTCATTACTTATTCACATCAAACTTGTCTAACCCTTTTAGTAAAAAAATTCACAACTTTATTGTTAATCAAATAAACAACAAATTCAGCACGTCACATTAACTTTAAACATCAATAATTGACCAAACGCAAAAACCATTCTTCGAATTTAACTTGTCATAATTAATTTAAAACAAAATTTCAACAACTGTCTTCAGGAAAATAAAACTTACAAAATAAATATAAAATTTGTAACAAAACATGAAACTTACGCTACATCCTCATAACAATGCTTCTCTAAACAGAATAATAAATAACAAATAAGCACCTTGAAGCCATTCAAGTATTAGTGGCTCTAGTGTAAATTCTGTTGGCTAGCATAATGCAGATACCAACCTATCAACCTTTCGCCATTATGTCTCTTGAAACTAAAATATTTATTATGCTTGTCACTGTTTAAACCTGTACTTACAACACAAAAATCATCTAAATTAAAATTCATATCTTGTTTAGGTTTTGTTTCTTATTTTTATGTTTCTATTGACAAATATCATACAATGCTTGTCACTGTTAAATGATATTCTACTACTGGCCAGGGGCGAAGGAATACAAATACAGAATATCACTAAAATAACAAATTGATTCTACTA
The DNA here is from genome assembly GCA_002896235.1 of Cicer reticulatum. Classification (NCBI taxonomy): domain Eukaryota; kingdom Viridiplantae; phylum Streptophyta; class Magnoliopsida; order Fabales; family Fabaceae; genus Cicer; species Cicer reticulatum. The sequence continues at coordinate 6,931 of PGWS01034714.1, forward strand.
TTGTGTTCCTACAATGTCAGGGCGAAGAATACAAAATTGAATTGGATGCCAAACAGTCACATAAACAATTGACCTAAGACGGCTACACTGAAATGCCTAAATCTAAACGGCTACACTGAGAGTGGATCGACGAAACGAAACATTGATAATCGACCACAAAAGCGAGTCACGAGACGTGAGAAGACGAATCTGAGAGTGAATCAGGTGACGGGTGTCGAGTGAGGGTCACGGGTTTGAGAGGGGACGAGGTTTGATAGCTACGCAGAGTACCGAGTGTGTGACATGTGAATCGTTTGATGCAGTCAACGATTAATTTTACGGCAATGAGATGTATCAAAATGTAGCGGCTCGTAGTGACGACGACGAAGGTGAGATCGATAAGAGTCATAATCGTGGATATCAAGCGGGTTCCACTACTCAGACTCACTCTGATTATATTCAAAGGTTGATGGCAGTGCTGAAAAATAAACAGCGTCGCCCTCCACGTAATCACATAAAATAAAAAATAAAATAAAGCGATCTCAGTGTCTGCTTATCTTACTTATATGTCAGCTACTTCGGTGCTAGTTTGACTAATAAATGCAATAACAACCTTGTTGCCTTAACAATGGCTAGAGAATCGTACAATGACGCTGAGACAACATCGAAGTTCATCGGATCGACGCTAAAAATGGCAACAAAATGCATATTCTAGTAGTGTATGTCCTTCTTCATGACACTAATTCATGTAAGTGCATTGATCTAATGTCTTTATACTTCTGTATTAACACAAACTAATTATAAAATCAAATCCACAATAGGTGTCTAGACTACACAACACACAATTAACGAACCCTCTGCAAGAAAAACATGCAAATCCTTACATTTCTTACTTCATTAATCACAATCACATCACCAAACTTTGTGTTAACCTGGCATACCGTATGTAATGTTCATAAAGAAATCCACACATTAATATACAAAATCTTTGGATTTCTGCCCTAAGTACATCATTAGATTCAATTGAGACCTAACGATTGAACCATCATATAGACTTTCATAAGTGCGTCAACAATGTTTCACAGACGCAATTTGTCGCTTCGACCACGGAAACGATCGCAGAGACCACAAGACTCTTTGCCTGAGATACTTAGTATTATAATGTATCCTTGTTATGACTATAAAGAAAGCCTGGTTTCAACTTTGTTTGACGAACTCGTACTACGTTTAAAGTCAGACCATAGTATCAGTGGAAGTGTTCACATTCTTTTTCATTAAAGATTGTATTGTGTCAATTTATCAAACTTAAACAACTCGCTTCGACATATTGTCGTTGGTGTCGAAGTGGTGATAATACAACGAAAACTGAAAGCAAGCAACTCTTAGAACATACATTCAAGTATTAGTGGCTTCTATATAGATTTTCCAATCAGGTAGCTAAGTACCCTACAATCTGTTTAGTCAGCGGATATTACTTAGACCTTTTGAACCTCATTTCACTACGACACATTTATCGATCTTCTATTGATATTACAACATCTCAGTAATATTCAAATTCTAGTGAGATATATATCGTTAAAGAAGTTTCATACTCATTTACAACAGTTCAACACAATATTATAACATTGAAATGCTATATACAAATCATATATGATGATGCGTTTTTCTAGTGTTTCTGTTAACATGTATATTTGTTAATGTAATTACAAGCAAACCATTTTCTATATGACAAATCATACAATTGCTGCTGGTTACATTAACGCTGTCAATACGTACCTATTTGTACTGATCTATCTCTTGTGCCAGTGTTAGTCCATTTCGCTGTTCACAAATGAAATTTCATTAAGACATTAAGTGTCAATGTCATAATGGATGCTTATTTAATTTTATGGAGAAATTAATGCTTGTTTAACCTTTGTTGAGCAATTAAGCTTGTTTAACTAAATCTTGAAAATAATTTTTCAAAAAAAATAAAATTAAATCTTGGAAATAAGATACAAACTTTCAAAGATCATATGAATCTGGTGTATAAATATAGAAAACAATATTAAATCTAGTTTTTATGGTATTTATAGAAACAATGTGTGCCAAAAAAAAAAAACCACAAAAACTTAAAATTCACACTTGATCACTCTAAGATAAAAAAAAAAAAAAAATCCTTATATTATTCAATTATTCAATAACATCATATCGTATGTTACATTATTTAAAATATGTCATATTATAAATTTTATCGACATAATTCGAGAGAGGTACCAAATTGTTAGAATTTAAAATAAGAGGCCGAAAATTTTAAATGATTTTTTTCGACAACTTTTTTTTCAATTTACATTTGACGCAGTATATAACAGAGAAAATTATATTTAGAGTTGACTCAAATTAGAATACGTAAATAACTACCTATTACTTATTGATTGTCTAATAGCCACTGACATATTAACGCATGTATTCTAATTTGACGAAAAAGAAATAGTTCCTACTTTTATAATCATATTGTAATATATATTTTCAACACATAATTTACTTGACCTGTAGGCACAATATATACTCGATGCAATATATCAGCCCGAAAAGTAAAATTTATGAAGATATTCATCATATCAATTGGTGCTACAGTGGCTTCTTACGCGCAGTGATTTTCGACGAGAATAATCTTGGAAGACCACATGTGTAATGCTTATCTACACATATATCTTTATTTTAAATTTATAACAAACATACGATTGGTAGCACTTGAAATAAATAAATTTTCAAGATTAGATATTGAAATATTGACTCCAATTATACGAAGGAAACATGCCTCAGCGATCCTTTATCCTTATACTATAACAGAAGATCTAACTAATTAATGTATAACATGCATAAAATTACCAACTCACTATTCACGAAAGTTCTTCAGTGATCAGGCTGCACTTTCAATTATAGTGATCATCATAACGATGGCTTTAGAGGCGGTTATATTATATCTTGTTCCGTCTAATCAGCTGCAAGATACCTATTGCTTAACATATTATAAATTGGAGACCACAATACTACTATCACCTAATTGTGATTAATAATATTTCCTAGACCCCTTACGCCTATTATTTCAAACTTGTAGTAGCTTATATAAATGTGCAAACTTGTGCCAACATGGGTTTTTCATCAAATACGCAGATCTGCTGGGGCCGACGCTTAAATTGTAAAAAATGTCTAATAGAATAAGATAAGAACATAATCTTACTTTTGCGTAGAAAAACTAATAAATATACTTCTTTAATATTGGAATATAGTAAAATTATATCACCCCGTTCATTAATGCTCAATCTACTTTATACCATGGGATATTATGTTAACAATCACAATATTAAATATGATTAACGATACTAAGTTCATTGTCATAACTCATTCAATTACTTCATAGATCCTTTACATCAATTAACCAATAAATTATGTGTTGCAGAACCCTAGGCCAATCGAACTCTGTACCTAATGAGTGAAGGCAATATCTGAGAACGCACATTAATCTAGCATTTCACATACTGTTTTTCAAATATCTTCTCAAGATATGATACAAATTTGTTGAATTCACTCTAATAACCTTATCAGAATTTCTACAGACTATCAATATAGAATGTTGTGCAAACAAAAACAAGGAGACATGCAATTTACATTTGTCACTCTATTATAAGAAACAACTCGATAACTCTATCGTTTTTCACTAGAGAACCTTCTTTACATATATCATGTGAGAACTGTCATGATACACAATTATACATGTTACTCTAGACATTAACAATTGAATAGACAGCAAACACATTAATCTTGATTACACAAACACTAATTATGAACCCCTACGCCCTAAACACTGCCTCTCTGTCCATAACTATGTCAAGGACACATTTGTTCTTCCTCTAGAAATGAATGTAATTGTTTGGAAAGGGATCTTAACATTGCTTTATACCACATCTTTTCGTTTTTGCCTTCTTACATATTAGATTCAATAGATAAATAAAGTGAGAACAATATACTAGACAAATGGTTGGAACAACAATGTATTGGAGATGAATTTGTCGCTTCGCGTTACCACGGGAAAATGGGCAGAGAAAATTGAGGATTTGTTGGAGATATTAGAAATTAATCATCCCTGTTATGACTCTAAAGAAAAATGTTCAATTTGTTTGGAGGAATTTTGCACTAGTTCAAAGTCAGAAATTGTTCACACCAAATGTTCACATTTTTTCCATAAAGATTGTATTGTGCCGTGGATTCAAAGTTGCGTCAATTCTTCTTCTTCTTGCTCTTGTCCGTTGTGTCGAGGTCAAATATTATAAAGCGAATATGAAATATGTTTTTCTTCAAAGAACAACTTTATATGTATTTAATTTTGTAATCAGGTAGTTTTTTACCATAGGAGTTGTTCAGTGACTATTTATTATTTTTGTTTATGGATAAACATTTGTTTATATACACATTTATCGAAATTCTATGGATTAATACAACCATTCTCACTTTCAATTCTAAAGAATGATATTCTTTAAAAGAAAGTTTTAATATTTTTTTATAGTGTAAAGACAATTTATAAACATTGCAAAACTTAATAAAAATCTAATCATTATAATGCAACGTTCTAGCCGTCACAGTGAACATGGTATATCTCAGAGCTTAATGTATTACAAGCAAACAATTATTTATATAATCAATCATGCTAAATTGTGGCTGGAGTTACTACCACGACTGCTGTCATTGTACTTTTGATTAAAGTCTCTAATTCTTGTCAAAGTGTTAAATCCTTTCGCTGTTCAAAAAATGAAATTTCATTAAGACATTAATTCAGTCTCAATTGTCCTAACTGGATGCTTATTTTAATTTTTATGGAGAAATTAATGGTTGTTAATCCTTGTTGAGCATTTAATGCTTATTTAACTAAATCTTGAAACATAATATTACTCAATAATAAAATTAATCTTGAAATAAGATACAAATTTTCAATGATTATATGAAATCTGGTATATAAATATAGAAACAATATCTAAATATCCAGTTTTACGCTATTTATAAAACAATGTGTGCCCAACAAAAAAACCATCAAAACTTACATTCATCATATTATATGTAATTATGTGTTTAAAATATATCCATGTCATAAATTTTAGTCGACAAATTCGAGCGATATATTAAATTGAAAATTTAAATAAGAGGCCGAGCTACTATTGAAATATATTTCAACTTTTTTTTTTGTGACATTTTTTTTCAATCTACGTTTTTTCATATATATAGAAATAATTTATATTTGTTGACTCAAATTAAATACAAGTAATTACTTATAATTATATGATTGTCTAATAGAAAAAAAATAAAGAGTGTATTCTTTATTTTGAAAAAAAAGCTTTTACTATTTAAAATATTGTTAATATATATTTAAACAATAAATTTAGTTTATATTTTATACTCTTTTTGCATTATTTTAAAAAACAAATAAAATGTATTAAAGATATAAAGTGTCAATTGCGCGTAACTGAATTCTTATTTGATTTTTTGAGAAATTAATTCTTGTTCCACATTATAATGCTTGTTTAACAAAATCTTGAAAAAAATGATTAAAAAAAATGATTTAAATCTTAAATAAGATAAATTTTTAAAGATTGTATGAAATCTTGTTACAAAGTATTAAATAAATTAAACCCTTTATCTTTTAGGAAACTATATATAGAAACTAACTGTGTGTCCCACAAATATACCACAAAAAGTTACAACTCATATTCTATCAGTCGTTGACCAAGGATAAATATAACACTTTATAATATTCATATCGTCATATCATATGTTACATTGTTTAAAATATTTCATATCATATTTTTTTATCTAAAAAATTTGAGCGAGATACCAAATGTTTTGAAATTATTAAATAGGAGACAAAAACTACTATTTAGCCTAAACTATTAATTAAAATATTTCAATTTGTTTTTACTCAAATTTATTTTCAAACTACGTTATTATATAGAACTAACAAAAATTTCATTTTCTTACTCCAAATAAAATATAATTAACATTTAATGCTAAAATTGTATAATAGAAAAAAAAAATAAGAGAACATAATCTGTTACTTTTGTAAAAAAAACAAAAAAAAATATCTTTTAATACTGGAATATTTTTTTAAAAAAAATTTAATTTATATTTTATACCAGATATAATGTTAAAAAATAATTAAATCTTATTAAGATACTAAGTGTCAATGTCATACTGGATGTTTATTTGTTTTTTTTTGTTTGAAAAATTAATTATTGTTAAATAACTAACGTTTATTTTAATAAATCTTGTAATAATATTTCCAAAAAAAAAAA
>PGWS01034736.1:0-14522 GCA_002896235.1 Cicer reticulatum
AGAATCAAATATATACATAATTTATATATGAAAATCAAATAATGAAAATACCGTACCTTTTCTGAGATAATAGTTTGATTCCTATCAACAATCTCCTTCATGAATCTCAATACATAGTACCCACAGTCGATGTGTTCGTTTGACGAGGGCACTATAAAATAAAACATATAAGTCAATAAAATATTTGTGCATTGATTGTAAAGGCATATATTTGTAAATAAAAATTTAAAGGCATATATTTCAAACCTTTATTGGAATCCATGTGATGTTATTAGACTTTTGCTTCGAAACTGTAGCACCTCTTTGAGCTCGAAAAACTTGTGAAACACTATCGAATAAATAAATGTGATTATTATAGCATTAACAAACACATTATTTATACATTAACAAACACATTACTTACGTGTCGAACATAGTCTTTATATCGGAGTGATTGTTGTGCAAGGGATCTAAATAGTATACAACTTCAGAGGTCGCATTGATTGCAAATAGCACCCAATGTGCCCTACAACAACAAAAATTTGGTTGTCAATTTTGTTTACACAACTAATAAATAATATATAATTATGTACCCTGAATTATATGGTGCAAAGAACAACTTATCCTTCTCTATATTTCCTAATAACATATCTACAATGTATTTTTTTACATTCATTGGATCGAGTTTACACATCGAAAGCTTAAGCGGAGACAAGAATGAATATCTATTTGACAATCTGCGCAAGCACACCAACTTCTCATACAAAAACCTTCAATGAAAATTTCAACTTAGATTAATTACCAATAAATTTAATTAATTACAAATAAATGTAATTAAAAATAGTTTTTTTACCTTATGTACAAGCTAATGACAGTAGCACTCAGCTCCTTATGGTTGAGAAGTTCGTATATGTGCTCCTTTTCAAGAAAGTCTTCATACTCATCTCCGAATATAGCTTTATTCATGGTTATGATGCGTGAATCTTCGTTGTTGCCCATATTCCTTTTTACTTGGATGTCAAGACACACCTCGTATTTAGCAAGGCATGGCTGACTTATTTTAGGAGCAGCAACGACTGATTTTCCCCGATCCAGTTTTTTTGCTGCAACTTTGGCAGCTTTATTACCCTCCATCTTTTATAGTTTGCCAGCTTTATTACCCTCCAATTTTTGAGGTTTGGCGGCTTTATTTTGCTGTGCGGGTGGTTTATTTGATTGAATCTGAAAAAATGAGGTTAAATGTTAGTTTATTGAATCTAAAAAAATGACAAACCTTAGGGAATAAATTTGACAAACCTTTTCGGGCGATGTAATTGACTCGTTTCTGGGAATGTTTTTATCATTCCCTTTAGGCTTTTTCAGAATCTAAATCTAAATGTGAAATTAAAGTTAGCAGCGAAAAAAAATCAGCAATTGAATATACATATCAATTAAACATACATTTCAATTAATTAAACATACCTTATCAAGGGCAACAAGATGTGTGGGCCATGCCACGTAACTACTAACTGCTTCACCCAAAAACCTCATATCTGCATCGTTTTTGGTATAGGCAATGGTGCTTTTGGTTCCCAAAGCAATGATTGTGATAACTTTGACCATGGCCCCCGCAGGGATCAATTGTGTTGTGGCAATACTTCTCCCGAAGTATTGTAGCAATGTTCCTTTCTGACCCTTTCTCCGATGAGTAGGGGATGATAAGTACATTTAACGCATGGAGGTGAACAACCCTAAATCAATGGTTTAATAACTAAGTATGGTTATACATAGTGAATTACTAAGTAAGTAATTAGTTACCCCCTCGGGAAGAGTTTTGAGAGAACCAATGCTGCAACTCTGCGTTTTCAACTCCTCCATTTTGTAGTTATTAATGGGCAGTTGCTTTGTCTTTATTTGTCTTCACCAAGATGCCACTTTGCTCTGATAGGAAGTTTTGAGGCTTCTCTCCATACTCCTCATTGGATGGATTTTGGCGCTTTCTCTTGTGGAAATAGCTTTTATGAGTTACGGGCCAAATCCTTCTCCCCCTCGCGATCGAAATATTCAGGAACATTAAACACTTTAACCCAAGAATTTCCCTGCAACTAGTTTGTGTTGTCCTCTTTGATTTTTCCAAACTTTGTTCGATATTCTCCTAAAACATGTAACGATTAAAAAGATTAAGTCAATATCATTTTTTAAATACAATATTAAAGTGATAATATTAAAGTGATAAAATACCATATTAAAAAATATTAAAAGTGATAATATACTTCCACAAAGTTCTATTACTTTTTTGAACAATTTTTCGTTATTAACCACTTCGTCCCTTATTTTACAAACGAGGCTTCCTTCCACAAGATATATGACCCAACGGTTTGATCAAAAATTTCGGATTGGGTGTCTTGTCGCTATTTCGTTAAGATCATAAACAAAATAATTAGTTAGGAAACTATCAGTTTATAAATACAATTCCTTCATTATATAAAAGTGATTGTTTAATTACTTACAGTTTTTTTTTTTTTTGCGGCTATGACGTGCATATCCTATACGTGATTTTTTGTATGGTGTGTCGGGATTTCTTGCCCCTCTCGCAATTTGCCTACTTATATTCTGATACTAAAAAAAAATAACAATCGTGTAAAAATTTAAAATACGCTATGAATATGAATAATAAAACACAAATCCTAATAAATTAATCACTTACCATAAACGCGGGGTCCGAACGTTTTGATACAAATGCAGTCCATTCTTCATTTGATATATAATGTTTATATATTCTTGGAGCTTCAACATTCATATTTCCTTCACTATCTTTTAGATAGAAATTTGAGTGGTGAGATCTAAAACCCCGGTGTATTTTCCCGGAAATTCTCAAGATGTAATTCTTTCTCACCTCATCAAGTACAAAAGCAATCTGCAAGCAAAATAAAGATATAGTTTGAGTAAAGTATTTCAATGGAAAAAATTATAAATGACAAAAGAGTGGATCAAAAAAGTTACCTGTATATCATTCCACAATATATCTTTGGCATCCTTCAACGCCTTATCTCTCCAGTCATCGATTGTAATAGGGATATTTTGACGAACAACAGCCCCAATGTAACTTACAAACATGGAGCTGTGGGGGTCGATTGGCTGACCACTTTCATTACATCCAACCTAATAAACTCATATAGTAAGTACATGTTTTTCAAAAAGATAAAAAATAAACAGTAAACAGAGTATAGTATACCTCAAATTTTATCCCACTGCTCCTTGCTTTTATGACCTTTTGCATTATAGTTGCACCACGTTTGACTTCGTTTTCGTAAGTCTTGGTGTTGACAACTTCCTCATTTTGACAATCCAAAGCCTTGTTAGAATCCATTTATCTACAACAAGTTCAACATGCAGTTCAGTATAACTTCAACAAGTTCAACATGTAGTAGTCTAAGTACGTATCAGTATAAGTTCAACATGCATTTTAGTGATAACAAAAAATTAATAACATCAATACCTGAATAGTGAGACGAAATACGTAGGGTTCGTAGGAGAAATGTGCAGAAATACAGTTCGCAGAAACTGAAGTATGGTTCGAAGAAATACGTAATGAGGGTTACGTATTTCAATGAAAAGAGATGGTTTGTAATGGTAGAGATGATTGTGGATGGAAATAAAGTTCGTAATAGAAGAGAAGATAAGGGTTCGCAAAGGAAGAGAAGAACGATGAGAAGAGATGATAGTGAAGTTTACGTAATGAAGAGGAACTAAAGCAGTTTACTGTTATATATAAAACCCTATTACAACGTTTTTTTAAGGAAGCCTTTTACCGCGCTTGTTCTAAAACGTGCTCTTAAAGACCTAAGCCTTTTTACAGAGCTTTTTCAAAAAGCCCTCTAAAAGCCCTCCTTATTTTTATTTTTAAAAGGCTCTTTTACAGCGCTTGTAGAATAAGCGCTGTAAAAGACCTCTTTGTTTTCTTATGTTATATGACTGTATTGTTTTAAAGGCCTTTTACAGTGTTTTTCAAATAAGCCGCTCTAAAAGGCCTCCTTATTTTATTTTTCAATGGCTCTTTTATAGCGCTTTGTAGAATGCGCTGTAAAAGACATCTTTGTTTCTTATGTATATGACTGTTTTTAAATGGCCTTATAATACAGCGGATTTTCAAAATAGCGCTCTAAAAGGCCTCCTTATTTTATTTCATTGGCTGTTTTAACAACCTCATTCTATAAGCACTGTAAAAGACTTATTTGTTCTTCTTATAGTATAATATGACTATTTTTTAAAGGACCTTTTAACTTGGTATAAAACAAAGCCTTTGTGACTCCTTAGTTTATATTCAGTTTAGTCATGTACATTACCTATATTTAGATATATTTTTTTCAGTTCAGTTCAGTTCATGTAATTGACTAGTTTATATTCAGTTCCAGTTCATGTAAATTACTAGTTTATATTAAATTACAATGAACTTAGTATATAACACTAAGATCAAGCTTAATATAAGCAGAAAATAAATATAAGCAGAAAATCAAATACATGGTTGCTTAATAAAACGAATAAACATGTTCAAAACAAATAAAATTACATGAACTCAGTTCAAATTACATGGTTATATAAAACAATTAAACATGTACATCAATGATGCCCTTCTTCTTTTCCTGGTGGGATTCACATTTGTTTGTCCATTATTAACGATACAAAACGATGGATTAATCCAAATTCCCTCATCATGATCATCTCTAAGATATAAATCATCATCAGTTGAATCAATTTCATGTGGTTGTGATGTTGCAAATAAAAGATTATTACCAATATCTTCATTATTATTGTTATCGTCACTTATTTTATTGGTCGATAGGACAACATACCATTTATCATCAGCAGGATCAGTGACATAAAACACTTGTTGAGCTTGCAACACTAAAATAAAAAGGCTCGTCTTTGTATCCCACCCTATTAAAATCGACAAGCAAAAACCCTGACTCATCAATCTGAACGCCATTATTATTATCGACCCACTTGCAACCAAATATGGGAACACAAAACATTGTGTAGTCTAACTCCCATATGCGATCGATAACCCCAAAATATGATAGATTTGCATATATTGGGTTTTTGCCTTTTGCACTTGAGACATGCATTGCTTCAGCTCGAGAGTGACTCCGCTATTTTGCATAGTGGTCTGATCATCTTGTTCTTTGGTATAAAATGTGTAGCCGTTAATAACATTACCAGGGTAAGAAAAGACATGTAAGCTCGGACCATTGCTAGCCACCTCAATCTCTGTGAAATTGATGTGGGGTCATATCAAACTCTTGACTTTATTGATTAATTTACACCATGTTATAAAACTTCGATGTGCTCTTGAGTTATCCAATTATTTGATTCCATTCATGTTCAAACCGAATAACTGATCCATGTGTATTGTAACACATACGGTTAAACCTCATCATCATTGTGCAAAACATAACAATTGTGCCTCTCCCATTCTATACTTGAATATAGTCATTATTCTCCTTCCAATTATTCATTCTCCTGATAATTTCTTCCCGAATGAGAGAACATGGGAAGCCCTATGGATTTCACATTGAGCTTGCAACGTTAAAATAAAATGCTCGTCTTTGTATCTGACCCTATTAAAAAATCGACAAGCAAAAAACCCTAACTCATCAATCCGAACACCATTATTATTATCGACCACTTGCAACCAAATATGGAACACGAAACATTGTGTAGTCTAACTCCCATATGCGCTCGAATAAACCCCAAAATATGATAGATTTGCATATATTGGGTTTATTCTTTTTGCACTTGTGACATGCATCGCTTCAGCTACGAGAGTGACTTCCTATTTTGCATAGTGGTTTGATCATCCTGTTTTTTGGTATAAAATTTGTAGCCATTAATCACATAACCGGTGTACGAAAAGACATGTAAACGCGAGACCATTTGCTAGCCACCTCAATTATGTGAAATGATCCAAGGTTCTATATCAAACTTTGACTTTTATGTGATTATTTAACCATGTTATAAACTCGTTGTGCTCTCGAGTTACCAATTTGATTCCTATTCATGTTTCAACGAGATAACTGAACCATGTGTATTTAAACATAACGGTTAAACGCTCATCATCATTGTGCAAAACATGACAATTGTGCCTGCTTCCCATTCATAATACTTGATATAGTATTATTATTCTCCTCCAATTATTCATTCGCCTGATATTCTTTCCGATGACGAGACATGGGAAGCCTATGGATTCAACATTGAGCTTGCAACGTAAAAATAAAATGCTCGTCTTGTATCTGACCCTATAAAATCGACACAGCAAAAACGTAACTCATCAATCCGAACACCATTATTAATTATCGACCACTGCAACAAATGGGAACACGAAACATTGTGTAGTCTAACTCCCATATGCGCTCGATACCCCAAAATATGATAGATTTGCATATATTGGTTTTGTCTTTTGCACTTGTGACATGCCATCGCTTCAGCTACGAGAGTGACTTCGCTATTTGCTAGTGGTTTGATCATCTTGTTTTTTGGTATAAATTTGTAGCCATTAATCACATAACGGGTGTACAAGAAGACATGTAAACTCAGACCATTTGCTAGCACCTAAACAATCTATGTGAAATTGATCCAGGGTCTATATCAAATTTGACTTTTATGTGGATTATTTAACCATGTTATAAAAACTTTCATTGTGCTCTCGAGTTTATCCAATTTTGAATTCCTATTCAGTTCAAACTAGATAACTGATCCAGTGTATGAAACATCGGTATTGAACCTCATCATCATTGTGCAGAACATACAATTGTGCCTGCTCCCATTCTTGTCCTGATATAGCCATTAGTCTCTTTCCAATTATCCCTTCTCTCCTGATATTCTTCCCGAATGACGAGACATTGGGAAGCCCTATGGATTCAACATTGGACAGATATTCAGTACAAAATATTCAGCAACTTTCTTCGATAATGTACGTTCAGCAATACAACATTCCCTGGTCGACTTCTACTTTTTTTTACGTACCCTTTTAATATTTTCATATATTGTTCTATCGGATACATCATCTCATATAAGTTGGCCCACCAAGTTGTGTCTCCTGAACAATATGAACACGTAAGGTGACCATAAATATATCAAAAAACGAGGTGGGAAATACATTTTCAAGCCACACACAAAGTAAACAAACACAATTCCTCTGCAATGTCGTAATTTCTGAGGATCGATCACTTTACTACAAATTTTCCTGATAAGAAAAATAATCTAGTCGAACTTTTTCAGGTAAAATGGAACGTATACCTATGTAGAAAATGCTCCATTACATATGAAAATCATGGGTCTTCAAACCTTTTAACTTGAGGTCTTCCATACAAACAACGTTTTTAATGTTTGAAGAGTATCCTTCTGGAACTTTAACTTCGTGTAGAAATTTACATAAAACAATTTTTTCCTTTCTAGATAGAGTATGAGTGGCTAGAGGTAGATATGTGCGATTTCTTTCTTTACGGGACCCAATTCATTTGCTATTTCCACATCGACAAGGTCCAATCTTGCATGATGCCATCTTAGACTTTCCTGGAACATTGAAGTAACGTACCAATAACACTATCAAATACATTTTTCAATATGCATCACATCGAGGAAATGTCTTATATACAATGACTTCCATTATGGCAATTCAAAGAAAATTGACTTTTCTTCCACCCCAGTTTTTGACTAGCTCTCCCGCAAAAGGGTTTGCCAAATTTATTGGTCAAACCTTCGTGTACTTTTTCAAAGTATTTGATATCCAGTCGGTGCTAAAGGAGTTTTCCTTCCTCTGGTTTTCCATTGAATGCATTTCTCCACCCATTGATACTAATGACTATAAGGTTAAATCTACGATGTCCAAGAAATACATTCTTCTTACAATGTTTCAAACCGCATCCAATTTGTACTCTCTTCACATATTAGGATATGTGGATTCATTCCATCAGTAAAAAGTGCAAGTCTTAGATTTCTTGACTCTATTCCAATTCAGGATACTCGCGATCAATTTTTTACCCATTGTGGGGAATCTGTAGGTGTCGAAAACTTTCCATCTCTAATTATTTCATCTGCATGCCATGTCAAGTGTTTGATTCTTCTTCACTACGATACAATGCCGCCTAAATCTTGGTAATTATAGGAAAATACCACACGACTTTTGCTGGAGTAGATTCTTTCTTCTATATATCGAGAGACATTGCATTTCGGACCACGCCTTTAGAAATTCATATTCGTTTCAGAAATAAAATGCAATCGTTAGGACACACATGAATCCTTTCGTAACTCATGCCAATAGAGCACAAAAATCCGTTTAGCCTCGTAGATTCGACTGGGAAGTTCGTTATCATCTGCAACATATCTTTTAAGAGTGTTTAATAATTCTGTGAAGCTTTTATCAGACCAATCCATTAACTCGCTTTTAAGTTGTCAACATTAATATCGTCGACAGTCTTGTGAATTTAGTACAAACCATTATATAATGGTTTCTCTGCATCACTCAACAAACTCTCAAACATTTTAGGACAATCCCGAAGTTCTTCTTCAACTGCTTTCCGCAATCTCCTCAACTCGGTCCGGCTTCATATGTATCTGTATCGAAGTCAGTTGAAAAGCATATGGTCGAACCATTCTCAAAATTAATGTTCTTTTTCTTTTTTTTCTCACCATGTCTTATCCAACATGTATAGCTTTGACCAATTTCCATTTCATACTAAATGTCCTTCCAATCATCTTCTCTAAACACGTTTTCCAAAAACATATTTAAACAAGGAACAAACGACTCTATTTGATCTTTTGCATTAATTCACTCCATTTTCATACTCTTTTGACATATCGAATTGGCAGACATCCATTTCTGGTCCATATTATATGACCTCTATATAAATGCAGTTACAAAAAATAATAAGCTACTGATAACATTATACCAATATATAGTACACATAATCTAATATTGGAAAATGGAAACCAAGTCATTATTATGTAACAATTTCAAAACAGAAAAGATTTCAAAATAGTAACAGATCAACAAATTTGAAAAGGAAAATATTTATAATGTAACAATTTATTAGTTTTCGTGACTACAAAAAATTAATAAATACAAGTACCTGAGATAACGTATTTCAATTTTTATAAAGGAGGAGCAGTAGATGGCCGCACAATATGTAGAGGAGATGAGGTTCCATAGTTAGACGGTTGATGAGGGTTCGTAAATTGTTTTTAAAAAATTGTTTTTATTTATTTAAAAGTAAATTATTTTTAGTTAAAGTGAATGATTTTAACAGCGCTTGTAGAATAAGCGCTCTAATAGGTCCTTCATTATGTGACCTTCTACAGCCCTTGTAACAAAAGCGCTCTAAATAGGTGTGCTTGTAAGTAAAAAAGCGAGTGTGTAATATGTCATTAATTGTTTTGTAAAGCGCAAGTCTTTTAACAACGCTTTGTCAAAAAGGATGTAAAACATTATGTGAGGGCGCTTCATTTTACAACGCTTGTGCAAAAGCAGCTGTAAAAGTCGTGTAAACATTATGCGCAAACGTTATATGACCCATACAACAGCGCTTTTCACAGCGCTTGTCAAAAAGCGTGTTATATATGCTTTGTATTTTAAAATAATAATTTATCAAAACACGCTTGTATTAGTATGCGCTGTAGAAGGCGCGCTATAAAATGTCATTTTGGGGCATAGTTGACCCTACACCTTGACTAAGACAGACACTTATGAGTGAAACCCTATCACCTAGCCTGGTAACCTTAAGTTTAAGTTAAGCGTTTAGTTGAGTAATTAGGAGTGGGAATAGTCAGGCCAGACCAGGCTTTGAAAGGCCTGAGCCTAGCCTACGATTTAATTTTTTAGGCCAAAGTATAGCATTACGGCTTATCATAGACTTTTTTTTCGCCTAGTCTGGCCTTAATTAAAAAGTTTGGTCTGCTGGAAGCCTATTTTAAAAGCCTTATTTGTAATTAAACAATAAATGCTCTACTCATACCACATGATGCTTCATCCACATACCAATACAATGTACATATCTATATATATAAACAAAACAAGAATTTTTCTAACAAAATAATTTAAAAAAAAATCTGAAACAACATCATTTACTAAAAAATAATTTTTGGTTTCAATAATATATTTTTTCTTCTGAAACAAATAGCACCCATTATTACATCTTAAACAAAATATGGATACGACTTAATACTGTATATGAATGCTTACATGAGTGTTGCCTTATTGATTAGAATTTAAAAATAGGAAATAATATTTATTAATAATATTACTAATAATAAAATATATATAGGCCGGTCTGTCATGCCGAATAGGTTTTTTTTATATAAACCTGAGTCTGACCTATTTAAAAAATAGGCTTTAAAAACAAGTTTGAGCCTAGCCTTTTTATTTAATATAGCCATGCCATGCCATAAAGTAGGCTAGACCATAGGCCCCTGAAGGACGGCCAGCCTATTCCCATCCCCAGTGGTAATCTATGTTGGATGTACATCCTATTTTGTTATTTGCCAAAAATCTCGTCTAGAGTAGGACTCCATTAGAAATACCTACATTTTGGATGTCACTTCATATTTTGTAGTGATGTTTCAGTACGAGTACCTGACTCTAGAGACCAATAAGATTTTTAGGATTGTAGAACTCGCATCAGGAAAAAGTTCACGAATTTAAGAAGCTATGTAGACTTTAAAATTTCTCCAATATTGGATAGAATGCACTAAAGTCATTTCTTAGCTTTCTTGCTTCTTTAATTGACAGATTGTTTTTTATTTATATTATTTATTGGGATCACCATAATCAGATAACGTCAGTATACCTCTTAATTTTTCTGTGTTGAATCCTTATGCAAATAGCTTTCATGCATCTGAATGATAAAGTTAAAATTTTTTATAGTAACGTGCATCTCCTTTCTGCATTAAAATTATTTTCAACACCATACATATACAAATTCATAATCATTCATTTCTTTTGTAGGTCCATTAGAGACCGATGTGAATTCAAGCTAGGGTGTCGATATTTCATTGGATTAAAAATGGAATCCAACAAAAAAAACTGCAATCCCAATGCTAACGAAAACTATGAATGTGAAAGCAAAAGCCTTAGGTTGGTCAGTATTAAAAAAACTTTGTAGCTTGATGTTTTTTTAATGTCACCGGTTAACATTTACTAAGAAGATATGGAAAGAATTCTTAGCTTTATTGGATGTGGCTAAAATAGGGCTATACCGCTATGCTTCAATTCTAGACTCTTGTGAGATGTTTTTTACTTCAAAACTTCCAACTGCGCCCTACTTTGAAGATTTGGACCATTTAGGCTACTCCTTAGAAAAGGGAAATCTTATCGTACATGGAGAATTGTCCATCTACAACTAAAGTAGCTGAGATACTAAGGCTTGCATAGGAAAGGTTGATTAGCCAAAAGAAGAAATGGACTTCTGTTTTCTAAGATGTTTTTTTTGAGGAAAATAACACATCATTTAGCTAAAACCCAAGATTGGAGTGTTTGTGGATGCAAATGAAAAAATACGATTAGAAGATTTGAAACAAAGTTGGAAAGAGTGTTAGTAGAATATAAGAAAAGATAGAAAAAGAAAAGATTGAAAACAGAGTTGTTGCTATTAACCGAGATGCGTCAATTGAAGGAAAAAGAGGATGCAATATGTTAAGAAATCGAATATGGATCAATGGAAGCAATAGAGATGCTTGGACAGAAGGGATAATGGGATGATCTTTGTGAAAAACTCACTTTCATAGCCAACCAAGCATCAAAAGTCCCTGTACTCCTAAGGAAAGCAAAGCAAGCATAGTTCATTCTGCCACACCTGTTGACGATTATACTTTATCCCAACATCTTAATAGTGTTATATGAAGCATTGAAAGTTTAATTCATCGGCGATGCGTGAGAATAAGAATTTCAGATTATTAGAAAAACATGTTGCCACTGTACGCCTTATTAATTATCAAGGAACGGCTTATTTTGACGTTTTCTCTACCGTATGGGTTTGGTTCTAATGCTGACCCAAAAAGTCTTGTGCCCTAGTTATGGAATCAATGTTCTCTATACCCCACATGGCGATGGCCTAATAATTTCATTTTTTTTAATATTAGTATCATATGATCTTTCAGAAAAAAAATCAATAAAGTTGTTTCCCGACACCCTTATCGGACTCACACAAACTCTAAAATCATGGATGACCTGTGCAAAAATCTAAGAAGTGATGAGAGTGGAGTTAGCCAATTGAAGTAAAAGGTTGCTAGAACCCTATAGGCTATACATGCTTTGACAACGAAGATAATTATAATGGATCCTCAGAACTACAAATGAAGAGCACAAGCTACCACTTTCACCCACCAGGCTTTTACGCCAACCACCTAACA
Source organism: Cicer reticulatum (assembly GCA_002896235.1). Lineage (NCBI taxonomy): Eukaryota > Viridiplantae > Streptophyta > Magnoliopsida > Fabales > Fabaceae > Cicer > Cicer reticulatum. Next base: position 12,361 of record PGWS01034736.1, read on the forward strand.
TTTCGTGCGAACAGCCATGGCAATTCATAGTAGTTGTCTCCCACCTGTTTATACTCTTCCCATAGTCACAGTCCAACGACAACAACAAAAACACTCAACTTCATCCCCCAGAACCTAAACCCAATCACAAATTTCATCTTTTTTGGCTACGTTAGCCACCCAAAAACCTATACCTTTAGAAAAGTATTCCATTAAGCGCATCCCAAGACCCCATTTTGATGTAACAGAAATTGAAAATAACCTCAATTTTAGTGAAATGAAAGTCAAAAAAGAAAAATTCCATATTTTAGAAGAACAAATAAAAGGAATTGAAGAAAGTATTGTATATGGTCTCGAAGCTTTTGATATGTTTTGGTTCCCGATGTGGCAATCCCTTCAAAATTCAAGGTACCTGTGTTTGAAAAATACAAAGGTACCACATGTCCTAAAAACCTTCTGACCATGTATTGTAATAAAATTGATTCTGATGCTCATAATGAAAAGCTTCTCATCCAATGTTTTCAAGACTATTTGAGTGGGACATCATTAAATTGGTATATGCATCTCGAGCGATCGAATTCGTTCGTGGAACGATTTGACTGATGCCTTCTTGAAACAATTCAGGTATAACATTGATATATCCCTTGACATAATGCAATTGAAAAATTCATCAAAAAAGGACAATGAACTTTTCAAAGAATATGCACAACGGTGGAAAAAAATGGCTTCGCAAGTAGATCCTCCTTTATCTGAAAGAGAAATGGTTGGTATGTTTATGGATACTCCATAGTCACCTTTTTATGATAAGATGATTGGGAGTATACCACCAAACTTTTCTAACATGGTCATGATAAGAGAAATAATGGGATAAGGAGTGGCAAGGTCATGTGTGCAACAAGTGGTTTGAAGAAACCCCAGATGGGATTCACAAAATTGAAAGAAGGGGAAGCTAATGTTGTAATGGTAACCCCAAAAGTCTCCTATTTTCCATCAATAAATTCTTATCGACCTCCAACTTCCAGCCCCCGATACCCTAAATTCCTTACATTCCCTATCCATATGTGGCTGCAACCTCACAAGCTGCATACCCTCAATATCACCCTTCAAGCCCATTTTTTTTTTATCAACCACCCTTGTTCCAACCACCACTTGTCACATTTTCCCAACAAAACCAACGAAACCAAAATCCAAACTCGAATCAATACAAACCACCAACCAATCGAGAAAAGAAGATAACTCACTTTGACTCGACTCCCGTGACACACAACCAATTGTTGCCTCACCTACTCCAGAATTAAATGGTAGTCCTGAAACCAACAAAACCTCCGGAACCACCATTCCCAAACTGGTATAACTCAAACACCAAATGTGAATACCATGTAGAAGCCGTAGGGCATTCCATCAATGACTGACAAGCCCTGAAATCTAAATTGCAAGAACTGATTAACGCAAAATGGCTTACGTTCAAGGAAGACGGTCACAATGTAGGGAGTTATACATTGAAGATGAGATAGATTAATGTGCAAAAGATTATCATATGTTGACCATAAAGTCGTACACGAAAAATAGTAGATCTTTCCAAAGACCATTGGTAATCCTCTATAAAAAAAAAAAGAATCTTAAGCTAACTCCAAATAGGAAAAATAAACTAATTATCCAAGCACCAACCCCCTTTTCCTTAAGAAAATACAAAGGTGGCACCATGGAATTATGAAGTCACATCCCATTTGGCCAATCATCAATCAAATGATAGCTTTGGACCTAAGTGAACAGATGTCAAATATTTTGGGGATTGGTGGGATGACTCGGAGTGGTCGAAGTATACGCCCCTGAGCAACCTACGAAAGGGAGGGTCATGGAGAAAGAGATATTTATCATGCTATAAAAAGGAACTAGAGGCTAGTCAAAGACAGTGCTTGAAAGAAGCAAGCTAACATATTTTTGCAGTTTATAAGCAGTGAATATAAGTTGGTAAATACTAAATGAAACCCTTCCAATATATATTGTTTCTATGTTTATTAAACTCTAAAGCGCGTAGAAAGGCCCTGATGAAAGTCAAAATGAGCTCATGTTACTCATGATGTCATTGTTGATAGTTTGATGGCGTTGTCGGTAACATCACATCTAGTAGTTGTTTGAGTTTTAGCGATGAATTATCAATTGAGGGGACAAAGCATAATAAA
>PGWS01034748.1:0-17310 GCA_002896235.1 Cicer reticulatum
TTCATTTATCTAATTTTGGTAAAAGGTACCGTATCAAGGTTAGAGTCGTTGATGATACTGATTCTGCTACCTTTGTCATATTTGATCATGACGGAATTTCGCTAACAAACAAATCATGGCTAAATTTGCTTCATGAAATGGATCAAGTCAGTATATTTTCTCAATTTTATTGTATCTTCAACTTTTATTTATTATTGATGTGGTCTGATTATGTTTATTTTGATGATCTGAATTAATGTTTTTAACAACAATGTGAATATTAGGATCCACAATCTGACACCGTACCAAAAGAAATTGGAGATTTGGTTGAAAAGCAATTGCTATTTAAGATAGAGGCAAAAAATGATGTGAACTCAAATTTTGAAAAATCATTTCGAGTCAAAAAAACTTTGTGGTGACTTGGATATTATAACAAAATTCAAATATGTTGCTGTTGAAAAGGTTTCTATTCTTTTACCTTTTGTAAATTATTTTACTTATCTAAATCAATATGTATTACTTTCTGATTTTCACAATTGTGATTAAGGGTGATGCTGGTCTTGATAACGACATATAAGTGGTGTAAACGAATGATTTGAATAATAAGTTTGAAGAAGAAGCTACTGATGACAAATATCAAGTCTCAAACTCTGTCCATGTGACCCGTACCAAGTGAATATGATTCTGATGATATGGACCCCTCTAAAAGGGGATTTATAGAAGTCGCTGATGATAATGATGGAGTCAATTCAAAGAATGTGAAATGTCAAAATGAGAAGGAGTAATAATCAAGTTTCTTATAAACATAATACTTTTGTTATTTTGTTTTGAATAACTTATGGTAGCATTTGTTTTGGGCTAAAATTTGTTAGTTTGCAATGTTATATTCACACATTAATTTCTATCAATTTTCATTTTATGTTATACATTTTTTACAATGTTATATTCACGTGTCTGTATTTTGTTATACATTTTTATTGTTTATGTTTCTAAATTTTGGCTTAAAAAAATTGTAAGTGTTGGATATATGTATGTCTATACTCCAACCTTACTGTGTAAGTTTGTCATAATAACTCCGATTCTAAATTCTCTATTTAAATCGTTATGTCACAACATTAGATTGAATTTACATAGCTTGTAGCAATATAAAATTTATTTAATAATAAAACAAAAATACAGTCCATTATCACGATTTGACCGTATCGTTGTTATAAATACTAGCAAATCCATTACATGTTTGAAAGTAAATGCGTTTTTAAAATACTGCTTAGCAACTCCACTTCAACTTGTGAATGAAGATTAAATAACTATAATTTAAAAAAATATTTTATTGTTACAAATTGTGATGTTTGAAGAAAAAAAGATAGTGTCACTATTCTTGTTATATCATTATTTTTTATTGTGTATGTTTTCTAAATTTTACCAAAAAAATTGTAGGGCATATGTATGTACTCTACATATATTGTAACGTTCGTCGAATAACTCCGATTCAAATTAATCCACTAAATAATTGATACCACAAAATTAGATTGAATCGATTATGAAACTCGAGCTTTTACTCATGTGTATGTAAACAAACAACTCAACTCAAGATTGGAAAATAAAAATATCTATGAAAAGCCACGTCTCCCAAAAAAAAAAGAATTATTTAGAGATAAATATAGAATTTATCGAGGAATAAAAAAAATACATCTAATCCCTCACGATGACAATTTCTTTTGTTTGAAAACGATTTGACAGTTTCTTTGTTTGCAAGTAATTGGTTTTTCAAACAACGTTATCAGAATTCATTACATCACGATCACAGTTTTTTATTGTTGAAAGTAATGGGTTTTTCAAACACTACTTTACCAACCACCGCTCCAAAATTATTAATGAAAAAATTTATTTGATATTTTTTGCATATTATACCTATACTCAAACCCGTTTATTGTAAGATTGTCCTAATAATTCCGATTTTTAAATTCCTCTACTAAATGTTATGCCACCAAAATTAGATTAAAATCTAATGAAAGTAATCAAACAAATTATTTAGGCGAACTATAAAATTATTTAGGAATTAAAAAAAAAATATAATCCAGATTTGGCAGTTGTTTTTTTAAAGTAAGAGTTTTTAAAACACTACTTAGACATCCATGATTAGACAGTTTTGTTTTGTTTTTAAACATTTATTAGTAAGGTTGTCTAATAACTGCGATTTTTAAATTGTCCGGCACAAAAATAGACTCAATCTATAGTGTACTCTACTCAGCTTTTAACCCATGGGATGCAAACAACTCAGCTTCTAGAAGATTGAGGAGAAAATATTGATGAGAGCCCAAGTCATCCAAACAAAACATTAATTATCTTAGGTATTAAATAGTTATGTTGAAGCATGGACTGTATATATCCACACACAAAATTGATGTATATATCAACCTAAATTTTTAACTATCAAGTATATGAAATTAACGTAAAATTTCTTAATCTTTGTTAGATGAAAATGGTACGCCACACATGCATACAAGTAGACGTGGTGTCAACCATTGGACAAAATTTTGTTGCAAAGAACTCCATTTCTGAGTTAACCATTGGTAAATAGACATACATAATTTCATCTTCAATGCTTAACTGAATTTAATCATTCATATCAATATTCAATGATTTCTATTTTATAATCTTTTTTGTAGCAACAAATGGAACAACTCATATTAATTCCATTGCCACAACTTCAATTGACATACAATCAGTCACGTTGAACAACAACAAACGTAAGAATCCTACTTATTTCACTACAACCTCTTGTGACCATACAGTTGATGAGGTTCGGCAACCCGTTATTTATTAAATCAACTCAAAATATTTTATTTATATATATTCACATTCATTTATTAAAATCAACTCAAAATGATATATGACTAAACTATGTTTGTATTTTAGCTTCCTCTGTAATTCCTAAAATAACATAATGAGAAGCAACACAACACAACCAATAAAACATGTTTCTGTTTTGGTTAGTATATTCTATTTCATATTGGACGCTTTCTTATTTTTTTCTTGATAATTATTAAACCTTCTACATTTTGGCATTTACAAATTATAAGTTTCATTGCTTTAGAAATGACATATTTCTTTATTTATATTGTATATGGCTACTCAATTTGATAGATGAACTCCTATGTTAGATGTATAAATTACATGTTACGAACTTGTATCTCCAACCATTACCATGTTCTTGAATCGATACATTCCTTCGTAATTATTTTCCAAATGCGTTCGTTATTCCAACAGTGGAACAAAAAATGTATTTGTTTTTTCTAATCAATAGGTCCATTTCAAAAAATTGTGATAGTCAAATCCTAATTTCTATTTGTATCTCTATTCTTTTACTCAACAAGTACAAGTACAAGTGGTCAAATGACTACTTTCCATTTATGGAATGTTTGCACTTGCTGAAACACCAAGTCATATTCACACCTCAATAACCTATTTCCATTAAGACTCAGATAATACCATAATTGACTTTATTCCTAAAATTTGAGTTCGTTTTATTCAACAGAAATAGTAGACTTTTGGAGATCCCTCTTATTACATGCTCTGAATGTGGTGCTCAAATGTGGTATGAGGAGCGAGCTGAGAAAAGTGTTAATAGCAACCTACCTAAGTTTTCACTTTGGTTGATGAAAGGATTAGTACATATTCCATACTTAAAAAGGCCTCCGGAGTTGCTAATGAGCTTAATACATGGACAAGATCCAAGGAGTAAACATTTTAAGAAATATTCGAGCATATATATAGTATGTTTGTTTCACCTCTATTGGTGGAAAGATCCAATCAAACTCGAGTAGGGGTGGAGGACCACCACAATTTATTCTTAGTGGACAAAATTTCCACATAATTGGCAGTCTAATTCCAGAGGAAGAAACAACTCCAAAATTTGCCCAATTATATATTTATGACACAGTGAATGGAGATATCTAACGATTTAATTCATAGGTATAAATCTTATTTGGTATATTTTATAACAATAGTTTTGAATATTTTGTTATTTTGTTTATGTGACCACTTTTTTTTTTTTTTTCAATTTATCCAGATCAAATGAACAACACAAAGATCTAGACAAAACATTAGTTGAAGACTCACCAAGAATGGTGGATGAACACAATGTCTTAGCTAAGTCTTTTAGGAAAGTCCTTGACCACCTACAACATAATTAGCACATCTAATTTGTGCCTAAGGTTGTTTCGAAACAGAACAAAGGATCCAAGAACACATAATATTGTTACTATGTGATGAGGTTGGCTGCTTTAATAGTTGGTGATTTGGACAACCTTGATCTTGGTCGAACATTATTGTTAGAAAGACATCCAGCTACTTGGAGAAAATAAAAGAGACTCATGCTTCGTTCTTACCTCTTCAGTATCCGTTGTTGTTTCCATTTGGATGAGGACCAATATCAAGAAAACTTCATATTAGAGAGAATGTTATGAAGGAAGGAAAACGAAAGAGGATACGCGTTACATTGAGAGACTTTATTGCATTCTGCATACAAGAGAGATATTTCGAAACATGGCATTATTGTAAATGTTGGCAGGCTATTTCAACAGTTGTTGTTGATTGTTTCTCTATGATAGAGTCGCAAGGTTATACTTGATACGAATGAACCAATCGACAATTAATGTGACATATTAAGTGGTTTACAGAAGCAATTCATAGCGGAGAAACCCATACATTTGCAGTTGGAAAACGTGTAGTATTGCCAGCATTCTTTACTGGAGGTCCACGATACATGTTTAATAACTGTCAAGATGCAATGGGTGATTTGCAAAAAGTTTGGGTATCCTGATTGTTTATCACCATAACGTGCAATGCTAATTGGCAAGAAATAAAAAAATTGTTTCTATTAGAGGCCTTAAAGCAAGTGATCGTCCAGATATCGTTTGTAGAGTATTTAAGGCCCAAAAAATTGATCAACTATGATGAATGATTTAAAAAAGAAAAAATATTTGGCGAATTGTTGCAGATAATATTACTATTTTTGTATTCTTTTCTTATTACTTTATATACAAATAAATATATGAACTTATGAATATTACAAATTATATATTTAAAATTTCTTGATAGGGAATATACCATAGAGTTTCAGAAGAGGGCGATTGGCACACGCACACTTTTTGTTATGGCTTGGAGGTTCGAATTCATTAAAGACAGGTAATGACATCGACAAGTTCATTTCAGCATAATTACCTGATTGTAATTTATATCCAAAACTTGCAAATGTTGTTTCAAGTTTCATGCTACATGTCCATGTGGATCTTCCAATCCAAATCTCGCGCATGAAAGATGGCAAGTGCTCTAAAGTATTTCCAAAGGATTACCAACCTTCAACTATAGTGACGATGAAGGTTATCCAAGTACTAAGCGACGAGATACTGGTTGTCTTTTGAAAAAGGAATTAGTTTGGACAATAGGTTTGTAGTTCCATACAATCCAACATTTGTTGATGAAATGTCAAGCACATGTCAATGTTGGAGTATTGCAACAAGGGAAACTCAATAAGTATTTGTTTAAGTATGTTAATAATGACCAGATAGAGCCACAATAGAGATTTCAACCGAACAGAAAAATGCCAGGTACTTGATGAGATAAAAACAATACTATGAGTGCAGATATTTGGCCCCGTGTGAGGCTGTTTGAAGAGAAACTTTTGAGTACGACATCCATCAAAGGTGACCTCCTGTTATAAGGCTTTCATTTCACCTTGAAAATGAGCAATCTGTAATGTATTCAGAAAATTATCAATCAATCTATGTGGCGCGTAATGAAGAACTTGACACAATGTTTTTGGCTTGGTTGAGGCAAACAAAAAGTATCCTGAAGGAAGAGAATTGACTTATGCTGAATTTCCTACAAAGTTTTGTTTATTATAAAAATTAGCAGAACATGGAGCCCAAAAAAGCAAGGTATTCAATTGGAAGACTTACTTATAATTCCCCCAGGAGGTGGGGATGTTTATTTTTGAGACTCCTATTGACAATACAAAAATGGTGCACAAGTTACAATGATATTAAGAAAGTGGATGGCACAACACATATAACCTTTAAGGAAGCGTGTTTGCACTTGGGTTGCTGCAAGATGACAACGAATTTGTGTATGCTATTACTGAAGCAAGTCAGTTGGCCTCTGGACATCAATTGAGAGATTATTTGTTTATATTATGTTCATGAATTCAATGACAAATCCTTTTGTGTTGGGAAGCTACATGGAAACTTTTATGTGATGGGATTTTATACGATAAAAAGGAAAATGTTAAACAACTCAGGTATGCAATTAAATATTAATACTAAATATATATATATATAATATATATATATATATATATAAATTTTGTGTTGTATTATTATATTTTACAAACACTAACTATATGATTAAAATCATCTCTTTGATCAGGCCTTCAAATAAGCGATCGATGACTTAAAAAATATTTGTTTGGTTGAGTTGGGACAAACTACTTTTCATGAGTGGTAAATCTCTTAAAAGTTTTAAGACCAATGCCATGCCGCTACACATTCAAAATATGAATCAATTTGAAAATAGGTTCTTGGCTGATGAATTAAACTATGACAAAGATGAGTTAGCTGCAACCCACATTCTCATTATTGTCATCCTTAACCGCAGAACAAAGGTCAGTGTATGACCAAATTATTACTTCTGTGATGACTAATTCAGGAGGGTTTACTTCTTATATGGATATGGAGCACAAGAAAAACATTTATCTGGAAACTTATCAGCTGCACTAAGATCCCAAGGTCAATTGTTTTAAATATTGCCTCCAGTGGATTGCAGCTTTATTATTACCTGGAGGAAAAACAACTCATTTCGCATTAAAGTTCCTTTGCGTTACAACCGAAACATCTACATGTGACATCAAACAACGCACTGATAGAGCTAATCTTATCATACATATAAGCTTATTATATGGGATGAAGCTCCAATGCTAAATAAATTATATGATGAAGTTGTAGATCGTACTTTCTTTGATATCATGACGGACTGTAGATGAGGCTAACCTACATAAAACCATTGGTGTGAAGGTAGTTGTTTTTGGAGGTGATTTTAGACAAATATTACCTGTTGTTAGAAAAGGTTGTAGGCATGATTAGTGGCAGCTTCAATAAAACTCATCTGAATTATGAAATACTGCAAGAGTTTTGACATTATCAAGAAACATTGCGCTTAGCATCTGCAGAACCCAATGCATATACTAATGACATTAAAAGATTTTGCAAATTGGATGCTTTGATATTGGTAAACAGTAAACATGACTCAAGTGAGTTAGGAGAGAGTTATTATTAATATTCCTGAGACTTATTGGTAACAAATTCCCAAAATCCTCTATCATCTCTGTTTGAATTGACATATCCACTGCTTTTACAGAGATAAACAATCTGAAATACTATGAAGAGAAGACAATACTTGCTCTGACTCATGATAATGTAAGATATCGTTAATGATTATATTTTATCATTAATTCCGGAAGAGGAAAAGGAATACGTTAGTTCAGACTCAACTGTCCTTTCTGATGAAAATTGTGTTGTGCAGGGAGATTGGTTCACACCAGAATTTTTGAATGACATGAAATGTTCAAGAATTCCAAATCACCGATTAAGATTAAAGATTTGGTGTTCCAATCATGTTTTTGAGGAACATTGATCAAAGCTAATGGACTATGTAATGGAACAAGATTGCTCATAAATTAATTGTGTACAAATATTATTGGAGCAACGTGATCACGAGAAAAAACATCGGTGATAAGATTTATATACCAAGGATGAATTTGGTTCCATCTGATCCAGCTTTCCCATTTAAATTCTAGAGAAGACAATTTCCATTATCGTTGTGTTTTGTAAGGACCATAAATAAGAGTCAAGGTCAATCTTTTTTCTCAAGTTGGTTTGTATTTAAAGCGACCTGTATTTAACTCATGGTCAGTTCTATGTGGCTATTTCACGAGTAAAGTCCAGGGAAGGATTGAAGATTGTTATTTTAGATGAAGAAGGAAAAACCATGTACCGACACCAAAAATGTTGTGTACAAAGAAATTTTCAATAATTTGTAAAACATGTATACGACATTCTTCTTACGCTTATATTTGTTTACTTGTAAGTTATTTTTGTATGGAATTGAATTGATGATAAAAATCATATTATGTCTTTAATGTCAATGTCAATAAAATTATAATGTTAATTCAAATTCTTATATTATATAACTTTATATAATAATATATTTATCAAAAATAGTAATTTGTATCCGTGCGACGCACGGTTACCCACTAGTTATATTGATAATATCAAACAAAATACATTAAATTGAAGAGAAGAAAAAAATACATCAAAATTAATGCGGCTGAATAGATATGCCAAAACAAATAGTGCTATATTATTTTATCAATTTATTTTATTTTTAACATCTCTCTCCTATTTTGCAGATATAACAACTTAATTTTATTTTGTTAACAACTATCTCCTATTTCCTTCGGATCTAATAAAAAAATAATAATAATAATAATAAGTAAATTATATTAATAAAATCAAATAAATAATTTAAATCGAATAAGAAAATACATCATATTAAAGAAAAAAATATATATCAAATTTAAGTTAGTGATACGTAAAAAATAAGTTAAAGTAGATATAAAGAAATATAAAAATCAATATAATTTAAAAAAGTCCAAATTAATGTGAATGAATATATACACCGAATAAATAATTCATTCACATTTATATTAATGTAAATGTTAAAGAGTTTAAAGCCATGCACTAATTTTTTAAGTTTAATAACTATTGACCTAGGAGGTCAATAGCACCGGTTCACGACAGGATCGCGTCAGGAGCGGAAGCGGCGAAAAGACATGGCCGTTAGGGTGCAGTGCGGTTGCGGGAAAAGGAGAGATCGCGCGCGGATCTGGGCGGGTTGCGGTTCTCAAAATCTTAGAAACATGATTTTTTTCATCTGGAAAATCTGCTTTTTTTTCATGATTAAACCAATTTTACCCTTAAATTTTAGAACATTTTAGGGTTAATTTTGGTGTTGTCCTTCAAATTTCAGAGTTAGTTGTCTTCTTCGTGTTCGACTTCCAATCTTTTCACTGTCGTTCGTGTTCATCGTCCCCTATGCATGTTCCTCTTCGTCACTTCGTTCGTGTTCTCCGCGTCTGTTTCTCTTCGTCACTCTGTTTGTGTTCGTCGTTTCTGTTCCTCTGCGCCGTTCCTTTTCGTCACTGGCGAGGTTCTCTTCTTTTTACTTATTTTTCTGTTCGGTTTTCGTCACAATCAGGTTTCTTATTTTCATTATTTTTTTTTTTACTTTTTTTTATTTAATTTTTTTTGTTTTAGTCTTTCTCTTTATCGTTTTCTTTTTATTTTTATTTTTTTTGTTACTACTTTTCTTTTGTTTCTTTTCTGTTTTTTGTTATTTAATTTTTTATTTTTTGTTCTTTTTCATTTCATTTTTATTTTATTTATTTATTTATTTTGTTACATCTTTTCTTCTGTTTATTTCAATTTTTTTTCATCTTATTACTTTAAGTTATTTTCTTCTATTTCTTTATTTAATTAAATTTTATTCACTTTTTTAAAATTTGATCTTTTTAATGTGGATAAAAAAAATAGAAGATTTGAATTGTGTATAAAAACAAATAACTTAAAACTTTATTATAACAAAGGTTTTAAGATAAAAAGATAAGAAAAAGAAGAAAAACATGACTAATTTAATACAAACAAGCCTTTTAAGGTTTTAAGCCACATATTGACTTAGTTACAAATGAAAAAGTTTGTGAAATACAAGGTTAACTCTCAAATAAAGAGTATCTGTCATAGTCAATTTTGTTAGATCAATTAAAAATAAAATAAAAAGCTCATTTATTTAATCTATTAATTATGGCTATAGTTACACATTTGAGTTTATAGTTAAAAAATCATAAAATAAAAATAGTGTTTTTATTATATTTGTGTGATACCAACAAAAAAAAATTTACAAAAATTCAAATTCCAAGAATGAATATATTATATATATATATATATATATAATATATATAATATATACAAAATATATTTTTTATGGAGGTTACATTTCCCGGAGATACGACCATCTATAAGGTTTTAATTTTTTTTTCATTTTAACATTGAATATTATTAATTTAATAAAAAAATTATATAAAATAAAATCAAACAAAATACATCTTAATAGAAAAAATATATATCAAATTTAATGCGGTGGAGTAGATGGGTAAAAATAAATAGCGTGCTATATCCCTTCCTTTTTTAAAATGAAAAACCTAACTAATATACATACATTAAATTTACATACCAAATACTATACTTTTTTGACTTCACATCCCTTGGGTTGCGGACCATCTATAAACCTCATAGTTAAAAAATAAAAAGTTGTCGCAGAAACAACTGAACAAACATAAAATAATAGGAAAGTTACAGAATTAACCTAATGGGAGGAATAAAAAAAAAGAATTATATTCTTAATGGATTTGTTGATGATATGTATTGATTACTATAGTTCTAATGATTACCATATTTGTCTAAAATAAATTATAAAGCTGAAAGAAAAAATAAAATTCTTAAAGAACTAGTTGTTCCTAGTATGCTTAAACTCTGGTGCTGCATCTCATTGGTGGGAGAAAATTTTATTAACTATTTGTTATGTTTTGAATAGAGTTCATAAATTTAAAAATAAAAACACTCCTTAAGAAATTTTGAAGAAAAGGCAGACAAACTTGTTTTTATTTACGAATTCGGAATTGTCTTGCTTATGTCAAGATTGATTTTAAGCGAGTTAAACTCGCCAATAAAGTCTATGAATGTGTATTCATTAGGTATGCAATAAACAAAAAAGCGTATAGGTTTTATGATCTAAATGTGAAAGTGATCATAGAGTCAAATGATGTTGACTTCTATAAAAAATAGATTCCCTTTCAAATCGTGAAAAAGTGGGGGCAGCGAACTAAGTCACGTTTATGTGATAGGAAGCACTTGAAAGCCACAAACAAGACGAAACAAAGACTAGAGTTGCCAAGATTACTTACCCGATTATACAACCATATACCTTATAAGACGATCTTGCAAATCTTCAAGAAGCTTTTTCATATTTAATGCAGATTTATGGCAAAAAGCTATAAATGATGGATGGATTCTCTAAAATCTAACAAGACCTAAAATTTAGTACACTTGCCTCCTAGTTGCAAAACTGATAAGTTGAAATGGATATTAAAAAAATAAACTAACCCGAGAGAACTGTTGATAAATACAAGAATCTACAAAGGTTTCAACAATGAGAAAATTATATATTGAAAAACACCTTTTCACCAGTCACTAGAATTACATCATTTAGGGTACTCGTTTCCCTTACTACATATTCATAACTTGGTGATACACCAAATGTATTGATGTCCTCATCATATGCATTTTTTCATTCTTTTATCCTATTTATCTTTATCATTAGTTAATTTATGAGAGTTATTTGATATATTTTTGTTGATTTCGGGTTCTTGGATTTAATGAAATATTTATGTTCTTATTTCCTTGAGGAATGAGAGATTTGTCGTAATTTCGTGTTGTTTCTATGTAGAGTATATTAGTCATATCTGGAGTTGTAGATGTCCAATGGGAGTCAAACAAGTGAAAATGAAAGCTAAGATACATAGCTAAACTTTCATGAAGACACCAGAGCCACATTTCGGGCTCAAAAAAGGAGACAATTGCAAATATGTCTCTGGCTGTTACAATATGTCTCTTTTATGCCGCAATGCGCCTGAAGCGTGCCTGGGGGTGTGACGCGCATCAAAATACATTAAAACACATATTTTTAATCATTTTAGGATCTTTTTTATTATTTGGAAGTTGGAGAATTGTGCCTTAACAGAGAAACTCAGAGACGGATTGTTCTAACACCATTGAATGAGTTTTATCAAGAATCATTCACTGAAAACTTCTTGTAATTCTTCTTTAATCTCATCTTTTGTATCTATGTCATGAGTACTAAATCATATTGTTTAGGCGATGAGTGACAAGATGAAATATTATTTTTCTGATTTGATTTCAGTTATATGAATGAGTTTATTGAATTATTGTGTCTCAATTATTTGCTTAACGTTTGTTTATTGCTTGATAACTTTAAATGTTCTGACGATTCATATTTTGAAATGGGAAATGGACTTTACAAATGTCTGAGATGAGGAAATTCATGATATTGTAGTATCAGGGATAGATGCAGGTCAATGAAATCAATTAAATTTGTTGAAAAGAGAGTATTTAAAAAGAGATTCTTGTACTGTAAAGTGTATTCTAATCTAAATCCTCTAAGGGAATTAGCGGTTACTTTTAGAATTTAAAGGTTTTAATCACGAAGTCATTGAGGGCAAGAATAATTGAGAATTTGGTAATAATTCATAAAATAATGTTAGTAACTTAGGATCAATTAGAAACCAAAAGTTTGATTCAAAGTTAAACTCATCTATGACATTCTTCTTATTATAAGTAAATTTTATTACTGTTGTTAGTTTTAAATACTATTTCAATCAATTCAGAAACTTTTTATTCATTTTTTAGTAATCAATATATATTCAGTGGTAAACGATGCAATCCTTGAGTTCACATCAGTACTACCATTTTAATTATTTTACTTGCAACGATTCAGTACACTTGCTGAAACGCTATCAAGTGTTGGTGCCATTGCGGGGATTGCCATATCACTATTGAATTATGATTTATTTACTTAATTGGAATTTTTTCCTCTGCAATAAAATTTTTTTGTTTTATTTTATTTATTTATTTTTCTTTATTTTAAACTTTTCATTACTCACAATTTGTCTAACCTTGTATGCGAGGCCAGTCCTCAAACTGGACTTCTCTATGATCCAGAAATCGAAAAAACTGCAAAAGCAAATCGAAGGAGGCGGTCTTAGAAAAGGGAGACATATGCAAAGATTAGTAGATGGAAGAAGAGAATCTGGGGGATTTTCTTCATATTTGTTGAGATGAATTGATCCACCACTACCTGAACGTCACACATCGGTGACTGATGTTCGCGGAATCTAGATGCAAACCGTGCTCGGTTGGCCATCATAACAAACCAGTTTACAATCAATAAATATCTCATCCAAACTCCTTTGAACTATGTGAAACAATGAATGTGGATGATTGCTCTGAAGAAGCAAGAGGTTGTACTATTTCCATTGTCATAAAAGATGATGATAAGGAGTGTCTTATTCTTTACCCTCCAATTGACATACCACATTGGACGACCTTGAAGGTTAGTTCTTGCAACAATACTTATCCCCCCAACTGTGTTCGTTAGAAAAAGGCAAGAGATTTCCAATTACAAACAAAAGGAGAAGAGAATCTCTTCGTTTGACACTTATAGGAGGTTCAAGAGTATTACTAGCAGGATGCCCAGCCCCACATGTCCATGCGCTTATGACGACATGATCAAATGCAAATATATGTAATGGTTTAAGAGCAGGCACTAGAATTTATGTTGGATGCTACAGTACGAAGTGGTTCTTTGAATACAAGACGCATCAGATTGAGCACACAAATATCGAGATCAATGGACATTCAGAATGAACAAATGATGCTGTAGTGATAGATATGAGTGGAGTCATAAAAGCGTATGCCCTGCAACTGACTGTCTGATGTTAGGTTAAGCTCAAGGGAACGTTGCTCTTAAAACAGATAGAGCGAGCTTATCTTGCAGCGAGTTGGAGAAATCAAGAGATAATAGATGATAGCTCATAAATATAGCAACCTAAGTGGCCCTGTAAAAATTGTTGAATACCATACTAGTTGTGACTTTATGTGGGGAGCACATAAAATGGAACCTGTGAAGTTACCAGGATGAAGATGATATCAAGAACACAGAAAGGTGAATTTTATGGTAATCACGGGAAGTGAACAATTCATACTCCATAGTACGTCATCTGGGTTGGAGAAACCATCCAAATTTTTTTTATGGAAATTCAAGAGGGTGGATCTCAAGGTGTCCAACAGGAGCTCAAGCAAAATCAAGTTCCACCTCGAAAAAGCTTCTTGGGAGAGTGAATTGAGAATTTAGTAACAAAGCACAAGTATTTTTCATTGAAGAGTCAAGAAGCATCTAGAAAAATAACTCAACCTCAATAAAGAATCTTGAGACCTTAATAGTGTCAACTTGCTTAAAACTAGCACAAGAGTGTCTGAAATTTTCCTAGTAGAACACAATTCCGAATCCGCAAAATAATGTCAATGTCGTGACAACAAGGAATAATAAGGTAAGTGACCAGTACCACTAAAGCCAAAAGGTGGGAGTTATTCAGCTCCAACCCACTAGGAAGAAATGGTCACCCCGACATCAGTTGAGGAGGACATCTCTCTTGAAAAAGAGGAAGAACTGTGATGCAGAGAAAAGGAGACACTGCAAAGTCAGAAATTCGACTTCCGTTTTCTCAACATTAAAAAGGAAGAAACTGAAAAACAATTCATTAAGTTTCTTGATGTTTTTAAAAATTACAATTAACATTCCTTTTGTAGAAGCACTAGAGTAGATAACGACATACGCCAATTTCATTGAACGAGATTCTATCAAAGAAAAGGAAAATCAGCGGTGAAACAGTGATCCTTACAAAGAGTGCAGTGCTATTCTAACAGAGGAAGTTGCCAACGAAGCTCAAGGATCCTAGAAGCTTCTTTATTCCTTGCCCTATTGGGATATAATTTGGGAAAACCCTATGTGATCTTAGGGCTAGTGTGACGTGTATGCCTCTTTCCATATTACAAAAGGTTAGAGATTGGAAGAGTCAAGACACACAACTATGTTACATTTTGCAGATCGCTCAATGAAACACTTCGTATAGGGTGGTGGAAGATGTGTTGGTCAAAATATACAAGTTCATTTTTAGTGGATTTGTAGTATTAGACATGGAGAAAGACAATGATATCCCCTTATATCTTAGAGAGAGACCATTCTTAGCACACAGGGAGAGTTATGATTGATGTGGCAGATGGCACCTGAACCTTTAAGGTAAATGAGGAAACTGTTACATTCAATATTCTAAAAAGTATATAGCATTCAACAAAAGAGAAAGGTGCTTAACCGAATTGAAGGAATTCGATTCGATAAATCAATGAAGAAGTTGAACATCAAGTACCCATATGCCTTTAGAAAGAGTGTTGTGCCTTACACAAGGCGTTGTTAAAGATAATAAATATACAAGAGTGAAAGATGATTTATTCATATATAGAAGCCATCATCATCCAACTCCCCCTACTTCCATGCTACATGGGAGCGAGTTGAAAAAGGAATGAAGACGAAATATAGAGAAAAAGAAAGAAAAGCCACTGATTGAACTCAAGCAATTGTCACATCACTTGAAATATGTATCCCTTGATGAGAAAGATGATGTATTCTTTGTGTCAATAATACACCTTCGACAATGGTTGAGGCCGTCAAGCTAATAATTTTAAAGAAGCGATTCGTGGGAGGCAAACCTATAGTAGAGTAACTTTTTTTTTTGCAATCTTATTTTTTTCTTTTATAAAAAAATTTGTTTCTTTTAATTTGTGTAACGTGACTATGATGAAGAATTTTTAATAACTTGAAGCTAGTCTAAACTATTTGTTTCAGAATTTGAAATTTTTAAACTCTATTTATTTGCTCAATTCGATAAGTTTCACCAATGCATGTATTATTGATTACTCAATCTGGTTGTCGAAGTCTCACTTACTAGTTTTTTTTATAAAAAACTAGATAAATTTTATAGTGACATATTTGACATCATTTAGATAGTTCATACTCTCTCTTATTATCCAGTTGTGAGCTTTTGGGCCTAACACTTTAATTTCTTTGTTGTTATGGTTATCCAGACATGTGTTATCCCTTTATAACTTGCACTAATTCTTACTGATCACTTGGTAATTTTAGCATACACTGAGACAATTTTGGTCTTGGTCGTTTGAGCCTTTTTAACTACCCTATGCAAATTTATCATTTGTTAAGCCCCTTTGGAGTCTTGGCCCTTTCTTTCGGTTACTAGCCACATTACAAGCAAAGACTTGACTTTAAATTACATCACTTACTTGGAGTTAGGTAGAAAAACCTTTGTCTCGTCTTGGTTAAATTCTAAGTTTGGGCTGCTCATGGGATATCAAGTTTTTAAGTTGGATGTGATTCTCACAATTAAAAAAAAAATCCAAAGACAAAGAAAAAGGAAGAACGAATTTTTTTTTATTATTATTTTTTCAGTTGTTTACTTTGATAAATAGCATCTTTTGGTTCTTTTGTCAATGTTGAGGAATCTCCACAATGAAAATGTGAAGAGAAAAACAAAAGTGGTAGAATAATTTGAAAATGTGTACCTAACTCCAAGTAGTTAAAGCCTATTATTACCAAAATGTCATACCCTTACCTTAAACCCATTACAACATGAAAGTCCTCTAAAAGTATAAGTGTTTGTTGCATTGTGATTGCTAACTAGAATTTTTTCAAGCTTATGATATCGTGGATGCATAATTCTAGGATTTGAGTGATAAATTTATAACCCTTGCTAAGCACTTGAGAGAAATTTTAGTGAGATTGTGTGAAGAGAGAGTTGAACTTGATGAATGAATGCTAAAGTGTACAAATTGTGTTGTTTTTTTTTTTGTAAGCAAACCATGGAGCATGGTGAATTATTCTGTAGTAGCTGGATCCTTGAGGAATTGAGTTTGATTTGATTTGAGAACTTAAGTGTAAGTTTGATTTTAACTGTACCAAATCTAAAATTAATTGTTGCTTGGGGCCAAGCAATAGATTAAGTTTGGGGTTGTTATGACTCTTCATCATATACATATTTTTCATTATTTTTAGTCTTATCTATATTTAATCATTAGTTAACTTAAGGGGTTATTTGATATATTTTGTTTATTTTAGTTTGTGGATTCAATGAAATATGTATGTTCTTATTTCCTTGATTAAGTAGAGATTTTTCGTACTTTTGCGTTGTTTCCTTGTTTTAATGCAGTGCTGAATTTTGGTGAGAAATCAACATGACCTATGTTGAGCATTTAAGCCATATAGTACAAATGACAGCTATGATCCATAGCTACAACTTTAATGAAGACACCGGAACCCAATTCAGACTTCAAAGAGGATCAAAATGCAGAAAACGTCAAATCGAAGAAGTTATGTGCCTAAAGCGCAACAGCTGCGCCTAGGGCGCCTTTCTGCACTGATGAATCTATCCATTCGCGCTTGCACTGTGTAATAAGATGAAACCCTTATTTTCTATTATTTGATTTCTAGTTATATGAATGAGTTTTTTGAATT
>PGWS01034757.1:0-15077 GCA_002896235.1 Cicer reticulatum
ATTTACAAGAGAATTTCTATACGGTAATGCTTAATTCTAATCTTAAATCCACTAAGGAATTAGGGTTTTTGGAATTAAAGGTTCTGTCACTAAGACATTAGGGCAAGAATAATAAAGAGAATTCGGTAATAATTCAATAAAGGAATTCAGTAACTAGGATCAAATTAGACACCAAGGTTGGATTCGAAGTGAAACTCATCCCTAACATTTTTCTCATTATAAAGGATCAATTTTATTATTGTTGTTAATTTCAAATATTATTTCAATCAATTTGGAAACTTTTTGTTCAATTTTAGTAATTAAATATAATTCAATAGTAAAACGCAATCCTTGAGTTCGACACTCGGTATTACCGTTTTAATATTACTTGCAACGATTCAGTACACTTGCTGAAACGCTACCAAAGATTATCAACAAAACTCCATATTAAATATGGAAAAATAGAAAACCAAACATTTATTACTTTCATATTTTTGTTTGTTACTGTTATATTTTAAACAACAAAGACTTGTTGGAAAATTTGACGCAAATCTGACAAGCATATATTATGAGTAAAAAGTAGCATAATTATTGATGGAGTTTGATGACTTAGATATGAGGTAAAAAGATGAGGAAGAAGAAACTCCAATTGAACACAGCAGCAAAACAGTTGCAGAAAACAGAGATTGATAAACAAACTCTGTTTCATTCTCCACCAAAAAGCTGGAAAACAGTTGAAGATCATCCTCAAACCCATATATTGGAGACACGTTGATGGAATCAGAACCAGAAAATCATCAAGAATGATGAAACACATGGCAATGAAATCTCAGATTGAACCCAAATCAATCAAAGATGCATCACTGATCATCTTAGGGTAAATGCCATGAAGGAAGAACTACTGCATTGAGAAAAATGAAGACTGAGCTTAGTACCTGATCATTAGATCAAACAGTCATTGCACTCGATGGGTGTTCACAACAAACTGTAAAGAAGGTAGGTTATCAGAAAACAAAGCAAAAATTAGTAAGCTCACGGCCTACAACAAAAGAAGGTATAGACTGTGATGAAAACTTTGCTCTAGTTGCAAGGTTAGAATCTATTCGAATACTTCTTGCATATTGCATCTCATAAACTCATTAAAGACTATTTCAAATGTGATGTTCAGAAGTGCTTTCCTTAAATGATTCTTAAAATGGAACATGTGTAATGTTAAAACAGCCCCCAGGTTTTGAAAGTCAAGCAAAACCAAATCATGTTCTTCAAACTTACCCAAAGCACTATATGGCTTAAACAAGCACCAAGGCTTGGTATGAACTGGCTAAGTTCATTTTCTAATTAATGATGATTTTCATAAGAGGAAAATCGACACTACACTATTCAAGAAAACAGAGGTAGAATTAGTATTTATCATTTTTCAAGTGTAGTTTTAGATCGGATGAATCAGTTTTTGCGATCAACAAATGGAGAAAAATTGTGTGAAAAATTGTCACTTATGCAAAGCGAATTTGATAATCGCAGGATGATGGGAGAATTAAGATACTTTCTTGGATTACAAATTAAACAATATGAAAAAAGCGTTTTTATATGTCAAGAAAAATACATCAAGGATCTGCTAATTAAATACAAAATGAATGAATCAAAAATCACGATCACTCCTATGCACCCATCTACTTCTTTAGAAAAAGATGAAAATGGCAAATATGTTTCTGAAAAAGAGTATCGAGGAATGATTGGCTCTCTGCTGTATTTAACTGCTAATAGACCAGATATCGTGTTTGCAGTAGGATTATGTGCCCGATTTCAATCAGCACCAAAAGAATCCCATTTAACAGCAGTAAAACGCATATTTAGATATCTTGTTGGAACCACTAATCTTGGTCTTTGGTATACAAAAGGTTTACATTTTGATATTATAGCATACTGTGATGCTGATTATGCTGGAGATGAAAATTGAAAGAAAAAGCACGAGTGGAGCATGTCAGTTCTTAGGCCGAATATGTTTCAGCAGCAAACTGTTGTTCACAGGTTTTTGTGGATTAAAAATCATATTCAAGATTACTCTGTAAGCTATTCCAGTATTCCAATTTATTGTGGTAAGACAACTGCTATAAATTTGTCTAAGAATCTTCATTCAGCATTCTAGATCAAAACATATTGAAATTAAAACATCAATTTCCATTTGTGATCATGTCAAGTAAGAAAGATATTGAATTACCTTTGTTGATACTCAAAATCAACTTTGCTGACTTTTACAAAGCCTCTTGTCGAGGAAAGTTTCATTGATCAAAGAAAAATTGAAAATTATAAAAAAATCCAGAAAATTCTGGATAAATTCTGCTTCTGCAGAAAACGGAGAACGTTTATCAGTCTCTTTTTCGCGACTCATCATTCTCCGTTCTGAAAAAACCAACAGTTTTCTTTAATCTAACTTTTTCCCTCTCAAATCAAAAAGGCAAATCTTGACATTTAAATACACATGTCTTTTTGTCTGAGGGTAGAGAGCTGACACATACACTCTTCAATCCCCCAAAATGCTTTTCCTCTTTCCATAGGTACAAACAGTTTCTATTGGGCAACAAAGTCATCATTATTCTCCTTTTATTTTCCTCTCCTCAAGTCAGACAATCTGTTATTGTCTCTCTCACCCCTTCATCTCCTTTTTGTTTCCAAAAGTTGCATTGCCTTTGTCTCCAAATACCAGTGTTCATATTCATCTTCTTCACTCTCAATCTTCCATCCACAGAACAACTATGGCGCGAACCAAACAATCAGCACGCAAAAATGCCTCTCTATGCACACCATACTCTTCATCTTCTTCATACGAATCTGTGGAGCGCTCACCTTCTCCACCACCTCGACCAACACCACCACCCACCTCATCTGCCTCTCCTCCTTCTCACACCAGTCAAGAAATCCTCAATCTCAATCATTTGTCTACTCTTCTTCCACCACTATATACTCGCCCCATACCAAACATTGCTCAAGTGCCTTCACATTTACACACAATTGGAACTTCAAAACATTTGAACCCTAAACCTCATTACTTCATCATCTCAGATTCTGAGGCTGATGATTCCTCTAATTCTTGCCCTCCATCAGCAACAACACCACAAAATAATCCAACATCAACATCTGAAAAGGCACCAACCCACACTAAACCTACACACCTTCCAAATCTGCTTTCTCCTCTGAACCCTCACATCAACTCCCCCACACCAAACGGGAGATTGATCAATGAAAATTGTCTCCCTCTTACTAAACAAATGAACCCTCCTCTCAATCCAAACCACAAACAAAGCCCATGAAAAACAAAATATGTCATGACAATTGCGCAGTTCCTTGCTCGAAAGAAACTTCCAAACCCTCAGAAGAGAAAAACCCTCGCTCCCTAACAAAACCTCAAACATTCTCAAACCCGCACTCTCCAGAACATTCTTCACAATGTTCCCCACCCCAACCTCCATAATGTTCTCCAATTCTAAGAATGTTCTCCTATTCAACTCCTTTTTCTCCTCCTTCAATAAAACGTTCTCCAAATCAAGAACTTTCCCCTGCTCACTCAGTCCCTCCTCTAGAACCTTTCCCCCACACACACCTTCCCATCAACACACGCCAATCGATCTACCACTCCAATAATGTTCACTCTACTTCCAACTCGTCTGAATCTGAACCATCCCGACCACCTAAAAAATCCAAACAAAATACTCCACCTCTGATTCTTTCAGTAAAACCAAACTCTTCAAAAGCAAATGGGCTCAACTCCCAGTTGGGATTGGATGAGTTTTCATTTTTGAAAACCTCATCATTGACGGAAATGTTGTCCAACATCACACAGATGCTCTTGGATGGACCTCGTTCCTGCAAATTACTGAAAGCTACTATCCAGATGTTGTCGAAGCATTTTATTGCAATGCAAAGACGTTTCCTGACAAATCCCTTATTATTTCCACAATTAAGGGAGTTGAGATCAAACTAACTCCAGACATTCTGGCCTCAATCTTTCAGTTGCCCATAGAAGGCTGATAGCGTTTCAGCAAGTGTACTGAATCGTTGCAAGTAATAATAAAACGGTAGTATCGAGTGTCGAACTCAAGGATTGCGTTTTACTATTGAATTATATTTAGTTACTAAAATTGAACAAAAGGTTCCCAAGTTGATTGAAATAATATTTAAAATTGACAGCAGTAGTAAAATTGATCTTTATATAAATTGAGAAAAATGTCAGGGATGAGTTTCACTTCGAATCCAACCTTGGTGTCTAATTTGATCTAGTTATTGAAATCCTTATTGAATTATACCGAATTCTCTTTATTATTCTGCCCTAATGTCTTAGTGACAGAACCTTTAATTCCAAAGTAACCCTAATTCCTTAGTAGACTTAAGATTAGAATTAAGCATTACCGTATAGAAATTCTATTGTAATTATTGCTTTGCAACTAATTTAATTGGTTTCATGACCTGCACCTATGACTAGACTGCAAATTCATGAATTTCTCATCTCGAGCATTCGTAAAGTCCACTTCCGTTTCAAAATACAAATCGTAGAACATTTAATGTTGATCAAGCAATAAAAAGCATTAAGCACAGAGATGAGAAAAACAATTCAAATAAACTCATTCATATAACTAGAAATCAAATCAGAAAAATAAGGGTTTCATCTGGTTACACTCATCCCTAACAAATAGGGTTTAGTTACTCATGACAGAGATACAAAAGATAAGGGTTAAAGAAGAATTACAAGAATGATTCATGGATGATTCTTGATAAAACTGCTTCAATCGCGGTTAGAAACGGCCGTCTTTGAGTTTCTATGCTACGGCACAAGTCTCCCAAGTTCCCAAGAGTGAAAAAGCTCCCTAAAACAGTAAAAATCTGTGTTTTTATGGTTGCTGGTGCGGGTCGCGCGCCCCAGGCGCGCTTGTACGCGCTTCAGCGCGTTTGGACAGTAGCAGATGCTGGAAAAAGCGTTTGGCTTGCGCTTGGGCGCGCTCGGGCGCGTATCGACAGTGGCGAATGCTGGGAAAAAGCGCTTGGCTTGCGCTTGGGCGCGCTCCAGCGCTCATCATCTGTTGTCCGGCGTATATTGCATTTGGCGCCTCTTTCGAGTCTGCATTTGGTTCCGGTGTCTTCATGAAAGTTGTAGCTATGGATCTTTGCTTTCATTGGCACTTGGTTTGACTCCAATTGGACATCTACAACGCCAGATATGGCTGAAATACTCTACATGTGTCATGTTGATTTCTCACCAAAATTCAGCACTGCACCAAAACACAACGCAACGTAAAATTACGAAAAATTCCTACTTAATCCCTAAAATAAAACATTAAACATTTAATTTAACTCAAGTAACAAAAATCAACAAAATATATCAAATAAATCCTTAATTTAACTAGTAGTTGAGGATAAATAAGACTAAAATAGTACCCCAAACTTAATCTATTGCTTGTCCCCAAGCAACAATTAATTTCATATTTGGTCCTGTTAAATGCACACTTAAATTCAATTTCTCAAATTACATCAAACTCAAATTTCAAAGTTCTTGCTACTGCAAAACATTCATCATGCTCTATGGTTGTTTTCAAAAATACAGACAACAAGATTTGTACACATTGGCATTCATTCATCAAATTCAAACTCTCTCTTCACACAATCTCACCAAAATTTCTCTCAAGTGTTTAGAAAAGGTTATGAATTTATCGCTCAAATCCTAGAACATGCATCACGCTACCATAGGCTTGAAAAAATTCTAGTTAGCAATCACAATGCAGTAAATACATACATTTTTGGAGGACTTTCGGGTTGTAATGGGGCTTAGGTAAGGGTAGGACATTTTAGGATAGTAGGCTTACCACTTGGAGTTAGGCATACATTTCCACCTTATTCTACCATTTTTTTTTCTCCACCTTTTCATTATGGGGATTCTCAGACATTGACAAAAGAACCAAGAAGATATTTTTTTACCAAAGTACACAGATTGAATTTTTTTTTCTTCTTTTTTTTTTCTTTTTTTCTTCTTTCTTCTTTCATTTTATTTTTCTTTTCTTCCTTTTATTTCTTTTCGTGAGAATCACCACCCCAAACTTAAAAAGTGCTATCCCATGAGCAACCCCAAACTTAGAATTTTTTCAAGACAAGAATTTTTTCTACCTAGCTCCAAGTAAGGTGATTTAATTAAAGTCAGGTGTTTTGCTTGTAATGTAGCTAGTAACCGAAATAAAAAAGGGCAAGGCTCAAGGGGCTAGCAAAGGGTAAATTTTCATAGGGTAGTTAGAAAGGCTCAAACGACCAATAAAATTGCCTCAATGTATGCATAAATTACAAGTGATGCAAGTCAGAATTAGTGCAAGTTCTAGAGGGATAACACATGTCTGGATAATCACACAACAAAGAATTTAAGTGTTTAGGCTCAAAAGCTCACAGCTAGGATAATAAGAGAGAGTATGAGCAATCAAAATAAAGCCAACATGCTTCTGAAAAGTTAAAATTGTATTTTTGAAAAATTGATGGCATATTAGCCTTTTACAACCGTTTAGTAATCAAGAATGCATGCATTAGGAAGGCTTGTCGACTTGAGCAATAACATAATTTAAGAAATGAAATTTAACTTGCAAAATCACATACAAAATTTTTAAGATTAAGTGCAAGTCAATACGATTGTTTCATCATAGTACACATTTAGTGAAAGAAAAAAAAAAAAAGAAAAGAAAGTCAACATACAATGACATTAAACAAAGAAAACGAGAAAATGGAAAGCAACAGGACAAACAACAGAAAGAAAAAAGGAAAGAAAACTTCTCTCAGTTTAGTAGTTCAAGGATTCTCGTATAGATCATCCGCTCTTGTTCCGTTATGGTCGCCAGTATACTGGTGAGGTGAAAATAGATCAACATAAAACATGCCTTTTGGTGTCTGTTGAGTGAAGGATGTACTTGCAACCTTAGTTCGTTTTGCTGGAAAAAGCGCTTGGGTGCGCGTTCTGTCATTTGGAGCTGTACAATCGCTTCTCAACGCATCTTTTTGATTCCTTGCTCATACCAAACATCAAAACTAAGAGAAGTAGAAATTAGAGACTAAAATTGGAACTAAATGGAGTAAAATAAATCTGAAATGCAATAAATAAATACGGTGCAAGGATATAAAATTGGGTTGCCTCCCAATAAGCGCTCGTTTAGTGTCTTGAGCTTGACGTCTCAACTACTGTCAAGGTGGCATATATGACAGGAAGAACACATCATCCTTCTTTTTCTTTTTGTTTGGTAGAAATTCCATGAACTTAAGAAATAAACGATGTTGATGAACAAGGCATAGATTGAATCTCGAACTTTATCAATCTCTTCTTTTTTCTTTTTCTCGTTCGTCTTTTCCTCTTGCTTATCTTCTTCTACCACAACAATGAAATTATCTTCAATCTTCAACTTCTCCTCCATCTTCTCAAATTTAACCACTTGCTCAAATAACCTCTCACATTGACTTTCAAATCTTTCAATTGAAACCATGTTATTCTTCATGAATTCAACCAAAACGTCTGTAATGTGAAAGTCTTTGTCATTTGATTCTTTGGATAGAATTTTAGGAGGTATAATTTGTTCCCAATAGATCTTTTAAATGTAACGTTCGTCGTTTTCTGTGACTTTCCAAAAAAAATCTTCATATTCTACTAGTTCGGCAAGGTCATCAGCATAATTTCCATTCTTATGTGCTTCTCCGCAAAAGTCACACCTAAGAGGCTGCATCAGAGGGATCTGAGGGTGATGTTTTAAAAATGCATGGCTCATGATTTGCCCCTCAATCATGCGGCATATACCCAAAATAAGACAAGTATCACACTCTTCATATAATTGCAGTAGAATATCATCAGTATAATCTTCCATGCTCTACAACGAATAGTTATCTCAAACAAAGAAGAGACAAACCACTAGACATGACATTAGCAAGTTCAACAAATAAAAAAATAACATAAAATAAAATCAAAAATTTTATTGCAGAGCAAAAAATTTCAATTAAGTAAATAAATTAAATTCAATAGTGATATGGCAATCCCCGGCAACGGCGCCAAAAACTTGATAGCGTTTCAGCAAGTGTACTGAATCGTTGCAAGTAATAATAAAACGGTAGTATCGAGTGTCGAACTCAAGGATTGCGTTTTACTATTGAATTATATTTAGTTACTAAAATTGAACAAAAGGTTCCCAAGTTGATTGAAATAATATTTAAAATTGACAGCAGTAGTAAAATTGATCTTTTATAAATTGAGAAAAATGTCAGGGATGAGTTTCACTTCGAATCCAACCTTGGTGTCTAATTTGATCCTAGTTATTAAAATCCTTTATTGAATTATTACCGAATTCTCTTTATTATTCTTGCCCTAATGTCTTAGTGACAGAACCGTTAATTCCAAAGTAACCCCTAATTCCTTAGTAGATTTAAGATTAGAATTAAGCATTACCGTATAGAAATTCTATTGTAAATTATTGTTTTGCAACTAATTTAATTGGTTTCATGACCTGCACCTATGTCTAGACTACAAATTCATGAATTTCTCATCTCAAGCATTCATAAAGTCCACTTCCGTTTCAAAATAGAAATCGTAGAACATTTTAATGTTGATAAAGCAATAAAAAGCATTAAGCACAGAGTTGAGAAAAACAATTCAATAAACTCATTCATATAACTAGAAATCAAATCAGAAAAATAAGAGTTTCATCTAGTTACACTCATCCCTAACAAATAGGGTTTAGTTACTCATGACAGAGATACAAAAGATAAGGGTTAAAGAAGAATTACAAGAATGATTCATGGATGATTCTTGATAAAACTGCTTCAATCGCGTTAGAAACGGCCGTCTTTGAGTTTCTATGCTAGGGCACAAGTCTCCCAAGTTCCCAAGAGTGAAAAAGCTCCCTAAAACAGTAAAAATCTGTGTTTTATGGTTGCTGGTGCGGGTCGCGCGCCCCAGGCGCGCTTGGACGCGCTTCAGCGCGTTTGGACAGTAGCAGATGCTGGAAAAAGCGCTTGGCTTGCGCTTGGGCGCGCTCGGGCGCGTATCGACAGTGGCGAATGCTGGGAAAAAGCGCTTGGCTTGCGCTTGGGCGCGCTCCAGCGCTCAGCATCTGCTGTCCGGCGTATATTGCATTTGGCTCCTCTTTCGAGTCTGCATTTGGTTCCGGTGTCTTCATGAAAGTTGTAGCTATGGATCTTAGCTTTCATTGGCACTTGGTGTGACTCCAATTGGACATCTACAACGCCAGATATGGCTGAAATACTCTACATGTGTCATGTTGATTTCTCACCAAAATTCAGCACTGCACCAAAACACAACGCAACGTAAAATTACGAAAAATTCCTTCTTAATCCCTAAAATAAAACATAAAACATTTAATTTAACTCAAGTAACAAAAATCAACAAAATATATCAAATAAATCCTTAATTTAACTAGTAGTTGAGGATAAATAAGACTAAAATAGTGGGACAATATGCATATGATGAAGAGTCATCAAAGGCCCATTTGTGTTTGGTGACAACTGGTACTCAACCTTGAATCTTCGCAAGATTGAAGTCCTCTCTGACTTGTTTGAAGAAGATTCCACTCGCTACTTGTCAACATAACTCAAGCCCCTTCCTAAAG
Source organism: Cicer reticulatum (assembly GCA_002896235.1). Taxonomy (NCBI): domain Eukaryota; kingdom Viridiplantae; phylum Streptophyta; class Magnoliopsida; order Fabales; family Fabaceae; genus Cicer; species Cicer reticulatum. Next base: position 9,609 of record PGWS01034757.1, read on the forward strand.
TGTTTAATAACATGTGCCAACATACTCTAATTCCTCACTGTGGAAGTCATGAGTATGTCTCTAACAATGACGCATTGTTCATCCATCATCTCCTCAACTGCAAGCGATTGAATTTACCTCATGTGATTATCCAGCACATGATTTGTGCAGCCACCAAAGACTACAAGAAGAATATTGTACCTTATGGCATGGTTCTGACTAAGGTCTTCAGGTACTTTGGAGTCTCCCTTTCCGATGAAAAATCTCTGATCAAAATCTCAAAATTTTCCACCAAAAATCTCTCTCACATGCGCAAAAAATCCTCTGCCCAAATTACTACTCCTCCATCCTCTTTCCTCACCTCCTTAAAACGCAAACACTTGGCAGGAAGAAGACCTACTACACACCCTATTCCATTCTCATCAAATCCTCTTAACCCTGAGGAAAATCCAACAAACAACACAACCCCAAAACGTTCTTCACCACCTCCAGAACGTTCTCCAGCAAAATTCCCAACTCCTTCAACCCTTTTTCCTCAAACATCCACCTTTTTATCCTCAGCTCTTCCATCCTTTTCTCAAACACTTCACTTCCCTCCTCACGACTTTGGTAATTTCCTATCCAATCCACATTTTTCTACCATGTCTCCACTATTTGTATCCCCTCAAAAAACCAGCTCTTCCATTTTCGGCATCAATCAGTTTCTAAACTTTCCAGCAACTATTGGTCCATCTAACACATCTATTGATCCCTTACCCTCCATCTCATCCTCCTTTGCCACTTTTCCATTCGTCTCTACAACTCCCATTCCCTCCAACACTAATGTTGCTACAACTTCTCAACCCTCTACTCATCTTCACTCTTCTCCTCGCTTAGCTGAACCCTCAAATTCTGACATCATGACTGCTCTTCAGATCATAATGGCATGTCAAGTTCAGCACGATCAAGAAAATGCTCTGTTGAGAACTTGGTTGACAGAATTGGAAATGCTCTGTTGAGAACTAGAAATTCCACCTCCACCTCCTCATCTGGTTCCTCCTCCTTCCCAAGTTCCCCATCCAGAAAAATCCTCCTCTTTAGAAGGATCTTCTCCCTCCTTAGCTTCTTAGTTTTTTTGTTTTTCTGCAACCTTTTTGAATGACAAAGGGGGAGAATTAAGTTAGTTTTTAATCTGAATTAAAAGACTGATTATGTACTTTTGCCCATAGTTTTGTATCTTTGTTCTAAATTAAATGAAAAACTAGTTAGTTGCATACAATGTTTTAAATTATGCCAATTTAAAAATTACACAAATTGAGGGAGCTGTTTAAGCTCTTTTAAATACTTGATATTAGAATCAGAATTAAAATCTAAATTAACATGTTTGTCATCATCAAAAAGGGGGAGATTGTTGAGACAAACTCCATATTTAAAGTTTTGATGAAAATAAACAAAGGTTAATTAAGAAAGTTAATTATAATTCTAAAATGTTATGTTAATTTAACATGTGCTTTTGAGTGAATTTAATTAAGAACAGAATCAAGAAAAGCAAAGAAAACAACAACAAGAACATTAAAACAGAGAAAGATCTCTAGCGTCAAAAAAGTTCATCGCAACATGTTGATCAAACTTTTTCTACCTCTTTAACAAAGAGTCTTTCCGGGAAATTTATTCATATAGAATCAGCACATGGCAAGGATCAAATAGGATTCATCCAAGCTCAAAAAGGTTATCTGATCTCTAAAATAAAAGGACTCAAAGTCAGACAAAAATCAAGACAATTTGTAACTCTAAAAACCATACTGTCAAGAAAGTTTGATCAACCTTGATATATGATAAGACATTGCAAAACACATCCAGAATGATTAAAATAGGAACTCCATATTGATTATTAAATCTCAAGAAAGTTCAAATTGACAGACCCAGATTGATAATCAATCTCTGTTTTCTGCATAACTTCAGCAGTTGTGCATTCTCTTATGCAATGGCTTATAATTCTTCTCCAAACTCCTCTAGCTACATTCAAGACTCAAGATCAAGATTGTACCATCTAAGATCAAGGGAGAAACGTCAAATACTTTTTTACTAGAAGACAAAACTGCTTTAATGCTAACCAGAAATGTCAACAAAAAAAAAGCAATTTTTCAAAGCTGGATTATTTTTAATCCGATATATTTCCTTCAGTCAAACTTCAGAGCACTATCAACAGCTCTTTTGACCTTCATTAAAGGCCTCTAATGCCTATAAATAGAAGACCAATATCCAAGATCGAATAACAAGTTCAAGAGCTGAAAATATCCTTAAATCAATCGCATACATACTTCAAGTTCTGATTTTTCACAAAACAGAGGCTGATCCATATTCTGATATTAGATTGAGAAATTATCATTAGATCCTTTGTAAAGAATCAATTCTCAAACAAGAGTTGAGAAATCTCAGATTATGTCAAAAACAATCCAATTGTAAAAACACAAACTATAAGAGTTTCTTTATAGTTTGTTTAGAGTACATTGAATCCTATCAATGTTAGATAGGTACTGTTATTGCTTTCTGGGTGGAAAGAAATAAACATATCAAGGTTGGTCTAGACTAGGTGTTGTAAGATTAAGAAGGTTCTTTGTTTTAAACACTTAGTGGAAAATCTCACGGTTGTGAGGACCGGACATAACCCGGGTTGGGTGAACCAGGATATATCATTGTGTGATATCTCTTCCCTTATCTATTTACTTTCAGTTTGATTGATTATCAAGTTAAAAACATAAATTGAATTACCGATTTTAACTAACTAAGAACGTTCTCCGTTTTCTGGTTAAAACCAAGAACGTTCTCCATTTTTTGTTTTCACAACCAAGATCAATCTTGAGTTATTTTCTTAAGTTTTTAACAGGAATTTTTAAAAGGTGCATTTACAATTCCAACCCCCCTTTCTTGTAAATCGACATTGTTACTTCACATACAAGTTATTAGCAAGTCCATTCAGAATATGATTCATACATAAGTACTCATTATGTTCATATTGGGCTAATTCAACAGTTTTATTATCCTTTTCTATCTATTCACCTGTTTATAGAACAACATGAATGTTATCCTTTGGAACATTGGCAACCTTTTTCATGGTTAAGAAAAATACCATATTTTGTTGTCATCGTTTGAAGTGACATCCCTTAAACCGAAACGATTTGTTGAAATGTGAAGCATAAGAACTTATCCTAGTAATTTCGTCGGTAGACATGATAGAAGAAAACGTCTTAAAATTATTGTTTTTGAGTTTCGAAAACAGTTTCAAAATCAATTTATGCCACCGAAGATATTACTGGATTGAGTCGCGAGCTAGGTCGCTCTCTTTAAGAAGTTTCAAGGACCTGCCTAAATTGTGCAAGATAGACTATCTACCACAAAGTCCCCAAATTTAAATAGCCCATAAAATTGTATCGGAGTTCTACTCTACTGAAGAAAAACGTTCTAGAATTACACCCTCAATATGACAGTTAATAACTGTCACTCGTAATATGGTACTACTGACCATTCTAAAGAAAGAATGGAAGATGAATCAAAAAGGGTAGAAGTAGAGAAAAGTCTTTTGATTTTCAGAGAACTTTTGGTGTTTTTCTAACTGGGTAGAATTCTCTATTTATAGAGGAACTCGGCAACAGAAGGAGAGAAAATACCTGATGCGCGAATCCACCAAAATCTGAAATGTGAAAAAGCCTAGATTTTGATTAGGGCAAACTGATGTGCGAATTCAGGAAGGAATTGACCAAATCAGATTTTGAATGTTGACTCGATGGAGTGCAGACATGTGTACAATGTATCAAAGAGAGAAAAACGCACATATTTATTAAAAATAATTTGTTTTAATTTTTTCAGACACTAAAAAATAATACTCCCTTAGCACAAGCCCAAGCTCGAACCGACAGACAGTGGCAGCGCGTGCGTGTGGTGGTCTATTTGCGTGCGTTTTTACCCTTTCACAAAATTAGTATACCCCTTGGAGCACACCCCAATTGTCATACCTCCAGCTTATAAACACTACTACTAGTGTGTGTCATCCCTCATTATAAAATTTCTTTATTTTTTTTAATTCACACCAATTAGTTCCCATTAGTATTATCATCATTTCCAACAATATCTTATTAATATCATCATCATTTTCAACGATTTTATTGTTGTTATGGAACAAGTTCTCAATATTATTTACCCAAAAAAGGAGGAGATGTGCTTAAGCACAATCACTCAAGTTGTTTCCAAACAATGACTTTTAATCTCGAAGCAATCCACTTCAAGTTTGTTCCTATTTCATAGCTTCTATTCAAGTTATGCATTTTACCAGTTTTATTGACACCACCTTCAATTCAATGTGATTTCTTCTATGATTGATAATTCATTGCTGGAAGATTTAATATTTAATAAGTTTAGATATCCCTTTTGTTGAATTTATTGATTGATTACATATTTTCAATAAATTTTTTTCCCCATATCAACCAGGTTATTAATGAAGAAAGAATACACATATTATTATTCACATGGCTAAGATAACCAAAAGCTTTTTAGAAATGAGAGAGCAACACGTTGTACAAATGAAGAACAATGAACTATGGAAGACCCATGTAAAAAGAAGTTTTTTAAATGATTAAGATTGTAATTTTCATACCATCTACTTGGATTTGAGTTGTATCTTGTTGTTTGATTATTTTGAAGCTAATTCTTGATGTGGTACACATTACTTGAATCTCTTATGTGGTGTATTAATTTTATGATAAAGAAAATTCCTTGAAGTTTTAACTCTCTTTTATGGTATATAGACTCTTAAAATAATGGCAAAATGAATATTGTCTATATTATATAGATACAGCTATGAATTCTTGGAAAATGTGTGAACATGAAAATGTCTTATACAAAATTATTTTATACTATCGAATTTATACACCTACATAAATTAAAGAGAAACGACAACTCGTTTCTAATTAACAAAAAAACAAAAAAAAAAAAAAAAAAAAAGTCTAGGAATTACACAATAGTTGGTGGAAAACCACAAAGAAATTAAATCACAAAGAAACAAGATTTCTCTAAAAGATACCCCTAACAAGAGAATAATGATACTCAATAGGCTCACTATTTAATCTCAATTTTTGTCTGCCTTACTTTTCCTCTTACCTGCCCTAGCTCTTATGTGCCCCTCTTGTCTCCTATAAACTTCTATTTTCCATATGCCTTACTAAATGTTAGAGGCATAACAATGCCATGGGCTGAAATGATGAGTCAAAGCTAATAGCTCCCTATAATTCATCAATAACATGACTATGGAATTTAATTTGGGAGTGGTGACATTGTTTAATCAGTGCAAAATCTTCGACTACTTAATTTTTCTTTAACTATAATAATTAAAGGACTAGTTTATGGAGTTTAGGGACGGACAATTGGCATGATGAGTTTAACGGTAAACATATGTCTTACAAAAATATTAATTGTATCTTTTTGATGACGAGGATATCTCTCATATTAAAAATTTAG
>PGWS01034763.1:0-10421 GCA_002896235.1 Cicer reticulatum
GCGTTTGTATGTGTGCAAGGTATCAATCGAATCCGAAGGATCTCACCTCAGTGCAGTAAAGAGAATTTTCAGATACTTGGTAGGTACTAAAAGTCTTGGTTTGTGGTATCCAAAAGGTTCAACATGTACTTTGGTTGGTTATTCAGACTCAGACTTTGCTGGTTGTAAACTTGACATAAAGAGTACTTCAGGAACTTGTCATTTGCTTGGTAATTCTCTAGTGTCTTGGTTCAGTAAGAAGCAAACAAGTATTGCATTGTCTACTACAGAAGCTGAATACATAGCAGCTGGGAGCTGTTGTGCTCAAATCTTGTGGATGAAACAGCATTTAATGGACTTCGGTGTCGATTTGGGGAACAGTGCCGATCATGTGTGATAACACAAGTGCTATCAGCATAACCAAGAACCCTGTAATGCATTCAAGGACAAAACACATTGAGGTAAGGCATCACTTCATAAGAGACCACTTTCAGAATGGAGTTATCAAACTTGAGTATGTGAACACTACAGAACAATTAGCTGATATCTTTCACAAAAGCATTGCCAAAAGAAAGTTTTTTGAACATAAGGATGAAACTAGGGATCATTGATCCTAGTGAAGTATGAGTTTTTGTTGATTCTGGTACTTTTCAGTAATGTTTTCTAGTTAAAATCGATTTGGAAATCGATTACCAGCATGGTAAAAGGTTTATAAAAATCGATTTGGGAATCGATTACTTCAGCCCAGGATTCAAAATTTCAGAAAATTTTTTTTAACCTTCACGAGCATCGATTTGGAAATCGATTAGCTAAGTGTTCAATCTTTAGACAATCGATTTGGGAATCGATTAAGTAAAACAGGAATTCGATTTGAACATCGATTTGAAATATGACCGTTACTCAAAGTTACTAGCCGTTGGCACTTCATCATTACTGAATCGATTGAGGATTCCCAGCAACGGTAACCTAATCGATTGGGAAATCGATTTACTAGGTCAAGAGTATAAAAGGAAAAGTTCTAAATCGATTTCTGCACTTTGTTTTCCAGATTTTCTCTGCTTTTCTCTTGAGTTCTTCATTCTTCTGTCTCTGCATTTGTTTGAATCTGCTTTCTACACTCTACCTACTTCGAATCTACACAAGCACGCACTCCATCTCCATCATCTTCTTCCACCAGTGAAACACCATCACCACCTCCAACTTTAACAAAAAGAGTACCCATCCCAACTCACAAAATTCTTGCAAAAGATAAAGGAAAAGCTCCTGCCCCAATCCAGGAAAAGTCGAAGAAACGCAAAGAGCCCCCTACTGAAAAGCTCATGGCTGATGCCATGAAAGTAATTACTCAGAAAAGGAAGAAGAAGCCTACTTCTTCTCCACCTCCTAAGAAGGTCTCTGCACCTAAGGAAAAGGAGGTACAACCATCTTTGTCTACAGACTTCGCAAAAAGGAAAATTCATGAAGCTAGAACCATGGATTTTGAATATTTTGATGTTGTGGAATTTACTTTTCAGAACCACCTCAGGTTTCATGGATTGGAAAGTTTTCTGTCTTCTACACTTGACAGCTATCCAAGGCTAATCAGGGAGTTTTATTCTACATTCAAGATGACTGAAGAAGGTTTTACTGCTTCAGTTAAGGGAAAAAGAATTACAATGACTTTTGATGATTTCTCAACTTTATCTGGATTGCCTTTCTACGGCAAATCTATTGATGGCAGCACAGAAGCCGACACTGCCGATGAAGGTTGGGAAGAAACACTTGATAGGCATACCGCAGTTAAAGACCTGATGGTCGATGGGTTTGTTGAATCGATTTCACTGCCCATTGGTCAGATGAAGGTTCAACAGAGGATGTTGATGTATGCTTTGACGCGTATCCTGGTTCCACGATCGGGAAATCACGTAGTAGTCCAGAAGTTGGACATCATACTGTTGTGGGGCTTATCCAAAGAGTTAAGGATGAGCTGGTGTTGGATTGTGCTAAGGCACATGTTGGAAGCATCTCAAAGCAAGTTGATGCTGCCTTATCCACAGTTGATAACTAAAATTCTCAAACACTTCAAGGTCTCATTTGGAAATGAGGAATCTGCTAAAACGACATTGGTGTTTGGTGAATCGATAGTGAATCAGATGCAACTGAAGCGATTACATGGTAAATGGATAAGACCTCAAGCAGCTGCTGACCCTGTCCAGCCCCAACCTCAACCTCAACCTCAGTCTCAGCCTCCACCAGTTACTGAATCTGCTACTCCTGATTTTGTGAACAGAATTTTGGAATTCATTGAAGCTCAGATGGCACACAATGCCAAAGTGTTGGAATTTCAGTCCAGAGTAGAAGCACGTCTAAGGACCATGCAAGCCTCCTTGAACTCAGTTGTTCAAAATGTGGATGAGATTCAGACACACCTCGGCATCAAACTGTCATTTGAAGACGTCGCAGAGATTGGTCGACAAGCTACGGATGAACCTAACCCAAACCCCCTAGTTAACCCTGAGACTCACGGTGAGGAGACACCTGCTGAGGTTAATACAGCGGTCCCAACCTCTCCCTTAGATGATAGTGAGGACCAGCCCACACACTAGGTGTTTAGGACCCTTAGGTTTCATACTGTTTTGCTCTGACCTGTTATAATTCTGTGATGTATGATGAATTTTTATAAATGTTATATTTTTTTTTGGCTTAATCATCTAAGTTTCTCATTAATTGCATAGATTGATTTTGCCTTTATACATATAAACGTCATTGTTTTTGATGCACTGTGTTATATGTTTCAAACCCAATGCATATGTTCTTTAACATAGGGGGAGAAATTGTTTCTACCTTTTTGACTTAAATGACAAAGGGGGAGAAATATTATAACTTGACAGTTGCATTGTTGATGTTTGTCTGCATGTGGTTATTACTTTAATACTTATGATATAGTTTGCTCTGTTACTTAATAACAATTAATAATGTTGTTTATAATACACTTATGCTTGTTGTTTTGAAATGCTCAAGTTACAATTGTATGAATTGTCAATTATGCCAAAAAGGGGGAGATTGTTGGATTTTGATCCTTTGATTCCTAATTTTGACATAATTAATAATTCAACAATGTTCATACAATACATGATAAATCTAATATTTGAATTGAGCAAGATTTCAGGAACAACAATCAAATCCTACACACTTGGAACAGGTTGCTTGAAACACAAGAAATCAACAAAAGTTGACTTTTGACTGAAGCAAATCGATTGGGAAATCGATTTCATAACAAGGGTGTAAGGAAACACAACTGTTTGTGTTGGTATAATCGATTGGACAATCGACTGACTGAATTAGAAATTGAAAATGCACAAGTCAGTGGCACCCCAGTTTTGAGGGTAATCGATTGACAAATCGATTATACAATTCACAAAGTAAACCTGATTGAAATAAATCGATTGGGAAATCGATTGGATAAGTCACAGTGGAAACCCAGTTTTAAGGGTAATCGATTGGCAAATCGATTACTTAAAAATCACTTGCAAAATAACTTTTCCTGTGACATACAAATCGATTGGACAATCTATGTTGTAATATTTCAATCAAGTTAAATTTGGTCGAAATCGATTGGGAAATCGATTGAACCAAATCCCAGGTAAGAACGTTTTCAGACAAATACATTCAAATCGATTGGCACGTCGATTAGTATCAAAATAGCTGAGTCACTGACTTAAACCCAATCGATTGGCAAATCGATTGACAAAACCTTTTGAAAACCCAGTGAACTCTGAGCGTGTGACCAAATCGATTTTAAGTATTTGTTAATCGATTATGAAGATTGGATAAATCGATTACGAAATTGATTGATATGTGTTTCAGTTTGAACATAACATCTGCAATCGATTACGAAATCGATTCATATCAGTCTTAACATAATCACAGAGAAATGTTGTTTAAAGAATCGATTGGTAAATCGATTAGACTGGTTTATCACTTTACGAAATCGATTGGTAAATCGATTGATTAATGTGTTTTTCAGAAACTATATAAACTGTCTTCAATCTGTCTTTCAATAACATGAATGATAATAACAATGATATCAATCTGAAATATACATTGAGTATTCTTGATACACAATAACACTTGGTTAATACATTGAGATTACTTTTCAGATCAAAGAGAAAAAGAGGATTATCAACAATCAAAAAGATAGCTGGAAAAGTGATCTTGAAAGACAAGGATTCTCATAAACAAATCTTTGAATATCCAGAATTGTGAGAAGCCATATTGACCAAGATTGAAGACTACTTTTTGTTCTTTTTGTATTATGTTTGTAATAATTCTTTGAAACAAAAACAAAGCGAGAAAATCCAGGTAGAAACTGGTGACTACTTTCTTGGGTGAGAGTGCTCAACAAGAAAGAGTTGTACTTTGATTCTGTGATAGGTTGCTGAGTATCTACAAGGATCAGAGGGTGATCAATAGGAAAGAGATCATTAAGATAGATAGGTTTCGGGGAGGAAACTGGACAATCTGTAATTGATTCTTTCTATTGGAGAAGAAAATCTGAAATCCGTTTGGATTTGCAGGACTGGATGTAGGTTGTCAAGTGGACAACTGAACCAGTATAAATCCTTGGTGCAATCTTCTCTAACCCTTAACTCCTTTGATTTACTATCTTGATATATCTGTATATGTGATTAAAATTAGATGCATGTTAAACATATTCTGTAATAAGTAATATTGTTTAATCTTTTAATTTGACTTGTATGCATCTTGATTAATCTCATATCAATCTAATAAAACTTGCTAATCTTGTATGCCACAATTTAATTTCCGCTGTGTGTATGAAATTGATTTAATTTCATAAAGAACTGATACATTCTGATATATTCCGCTTATTACGAGGTCATATATACCAACAATTGGTATCAGAGCCTAACTTTTCGAGAGGTAATACTCATAAAAGCACTATGGCCTCAAACGATTTTCTAGGAGAAGGCGCATCGTTAGCAAGACCTCCAGCTTTTCAACGGAACAGCTTATATGTACTGGAAGCACAGGATGCTAATCTTCTTGGAAGCCAGTGGAATAGACATCCTTGACGCTGTGAAAATGGTCCATATATTCCCCAAGATTGCAGGAACCAATGACTCAATGATTCTCAAGCCTAGAGCCGACTGGTCAGATGATGACAAGAAAAAGGTAGGTTATAATGCAAAGGCTAAGAACATTAATAACATCTGCTCTTTGTGCAGAAGAATTTTTTAGAGTGTCAAACTGCAAGTCAGCAAAAGAAATGTGGGACATTCTTCAAGAAACACATGACGGAACCACAGACGTGAAGAGAGCTCGCGTAAACACACTGATGCACGAATATGAATTATTCAGCATGAAAAGGGACGAGAGTCCCTAATAGAAATCTTCTTCTAAATTTATAACTGTGTTTCGGTTTCCGCGTTAGATTTGTAACACTGGCCATAGTGTTGTTGGAAATTATGGATTTCGGTCCATTTTTAGTCGGGTGGTACGAAAATCGATCAAAAAGTGCATAATGAAATCAAGGACCGGGAGACCCTTATATCATTCTTCTCCAAAATTTATAACTGGTGTTTCGGGTTCCGCGTCAGATTTCAAACACTAGCCATAGTCTTTTTTCGAAAATACGTATTTCGGTCCATTTTAGTTGGATCGTATGAAAATGCCCGAAAAATCCAGATGAAATCAAGGCTGGGAGACTCTTATAGCATTCTTCTCCTAAATTTATAACTATGTTTCGGGTTTCGTGCGAGATTTCAAACACTAGCCATTGTCTGGTTTGAAAATACGAATTTCGGCCAATTTTTGTCGAGTCGTACGAAAATCGACCGGAAAAGACCAGATTAAATCGAGGACCAAGAGACTCTTATAGCATTCTATCTTCTCCTAATTTTTAACCGAGTTTCGGTTTTCGGGTCAAATTTCAAACACTAGCAATCATCTTGTTCAAATATATGGATTTTTCGTCCATTTTTTGTCGAGTGGTACGAAAATCACCCGAAAAGTCCAGATGAAATCGAGGACAGAGAGACCCTGATAACATTCTTCTCAAAAGTTTATTACTGGTTTTTAGGGATCCGTGCCAAATTTCAAACACTTGCCATCGTTTGTTCCGAAAAATATAGATTTCAGTCCTTTTTTTGGAGGGGTAAGATAATCACCCGAAAAGTCCAGATAAAATCAAGGACCCGAGAGACCATTATAGCATTCTTCTTCTAATTTTATAAATGTGTTTCGGGTACTGCGTCAGATTTCAAACACTATTTGGTTTGAAAAATGGTCCAGATAAAATCAAGGACCGAGAGACCATCGTTTGGTTTGAAAATATATTTTGGTTCATTTTTGTCGAGGGGTACGAAACTCTGCCGAAAAGTTCAGATGAAATTGAGGACTGAGAGTCCCTTATAACATTCTTCTTCTAAATTTATAACTACGTTTCGGTTTCCGCATTAGATTTCAGACTCTATCCATCGTCTTGTTCGAAAATAGGGATTTCGGTCCTTTTTGTCGGGTGGTACGAATATCGCCCGAGTAGTCCAGCTGAAATCGAGGACCGAGCGACCCTTATAAAATTCTTCTCCTAAATATATAACAGTAATTCGGGTTCCGCATCAGATTTCAAACACTAGCCATCGTCTGGTCCGAACCCAAAAAGTCCAAACGAAATCGAGGATTGAGAGAAGTTTATAGTATTCTTCTTCTAAATTTATAATTGTGTGTTTCGAGTTCCGCGTCAAATTTCAAACACTATTCATCATCTTGTTCAAAATACGTATATCGGTCTATTTTAGTCGGGTGGCACGAAAATTGCCTGAAATGTCCAGATGAAATCAAAGACAAGAAGACTCTTATAGCATTTTTCTCTTAAACTTATAATGTGTTTCGGGGTTCCGAGACAGATTTCAAACACTATCCATCGTCTCGTGGTCCTCGATTTCATCCGGACTTTTTGGGCGATTTTCATACAACTAGACTAAAATGGATTGAAATCCGTATTTTCGGACCAAACGATGGCTAGTGTTTGAAATTTGACATGGAATCCGAAATACAACAATAAATTTAGAAGATGGATGCTATAAGGGTCTCTCGGTCGGCGATTTCATTTGAACTTTTCAGGCGATTTTCGTACCCCTCGACAAAAATGGAACAAAATCTATATTTTTTAGACCAAACGATGGCTAGTGTTTAAAATCTGACCCAAAATGAGAAACATTGTTATATATTTAGGAGAAGAATGCTAAAAAGGTCACCCGATCCTCGATTTCATCTGGACCTTTCCAGTAAGACGATAGCTAGTGTTTGAAAATCTGACGCAGAACCCGAAACTCAGTTATAAATTTAGGAGAAGAATGCTACAAGAATCTTCTTCTCCTCGATTTCATCTAGACTTTTTCAGCCAATTTTTGTACCCCTCGACTAAAAATGGACCAAAATCTGTATTTTCGAACCAGACGATATTTAGTATTTGAAATCTGCCACGGAACCCGAAACATAGTTACAAATTATGGATTAGAATGCTATAAGGGTTCCCAATCCTCGATTTGATCTGGACTTTTGGGGCGATTTTTCATACCACCCGACAAAAATGGACATAAATCAGTATTTCCAGAACAAACGGGGCTAGTGTTTGAAATTTGACGCATAACCTGAAACACAATTATAAATTTTGGTGAAGAATGCTATAAGGGTCTCCTGGTCCTTGATTTCATCTGAACTTTTCGGGCGATTTTCATACCCTAGACTAAAATGGGTTGAAATCCGTATTTTTCGGAACAAGCGATGACTAGTATTCGAAATTTGACATGGAACCCGAAATACAGTTATAAATTTAGAAAAAGAATGCTATAAGGGTCTCCCAATCATCGATTTCATCTCGACTTTTCGTTCGTTTTTGTACTCCTCGATAATAATGGACCAAAATCTATATTTTTGGACAAGACGATGGCTAGTGGTTGAAATCTGACTCGGAATCCGAAACAATGTTATATATTTAGGAGAAGAATGCTATAAGGGTCTTCGGTCCTTGATTTTATCTAGACTTTTCGGGTGATTTTCGTACCACCCGACAAAAAATGACTGAAATCCGTATTTTTCGAACAAGATGATTGCTAGTGTTTGAAAACCGACGCAGAACCCGAAACTCAGTTATAAATTTAGGAGAAGAATGCTATAAGGGTCTCTCCGTTCCTCTATTTCAACTGGGCTTCTCGGCGATTTTTCTTACCCCCAACAAAACATGGTCCAAAATCCGTTTTTTTCGAACAAAGACATTGCTAGTGTTTACAATCTGAGGCCGAACCCGAAACTCAGTATAACTTTAGGAGAAGAATTCTATAAGGGTTCTCTCGGTCCTCGATTTCATCTGGACTTTTTAGGAGATTTTTGTACCCCTCGACAAAAATAAATTGAAATCTGTAATTTCGGACCAGACGATGGCTAGTGTTTGATATAATGACGCAAAACTAGAAACACTGTTATATATTTAGGAGAAGAATGCTTTAAAGTTCTCCAGGTCCTCGGATTTCATCTGGACTTTTCATCCGATTTTCGTACCACCCGACTAAAATGGACCGAAATCCGTATTTTAGAACAAGACGATGCTTGTATTTGTATTCTGACGCGGAACCCGATACACAATCAAGTTAGATGAAGAATGTTATAAGGGTCTCTCTGTCCTCAATTTCATCTGGACCTTTTTCGGGCAATTTTCGTACCCCCTCTTTTAAAAATGGACAAAAATCTGTATTTTCATACCAGACGATGGCTAGTGAATTATAATCTCTAACTCGGAATCCAAAAAAAAGTTATATATTTAGGAGAAGAAGAAGAATGGTATAAGGGTCTTCCAGTCATTGATTTTCATCTGGGTATTTTCGGGTGATTTTCATACCACCTAACTGAAAATGGAACAAAATTCGTATATTTGAACAGAACAATGGCTAGTGTTTGAAATTCGTCACGGAACTCGAAATACAGTTATAAAAATTTAAGGGAAGAATGCTATAAGGGTCTTTTCGGTCCTCGATTTCATCTAGTCTTTTTAGGTAATTTTTTTACCCCTCGACCAAAAGGACCGAAATCTATATTTTCGTACCAGACGATGGCAAGTGTTTGAAATCTGGCGCAGAACCTAAAAATCAGTAATAAATTTTGGAGAAGAATGCTATCAAGGTCTCCCGGTCTCTCCACTTCATCTGGATTTTCGGTTGATTTTCCGTACCACCTACAAAAAAACGGACCCGAAATCCATATTTTCGAACAACATGATTGCTAGTGTTTTAAATATGACGCGGAACCCGAAAATCAGTTATAAATTTAGGAGAAGAATGCTATAAGGGTCTCCCAGTCCTTGATTTCATCTTGGCTTTTCGGAAGATTTTCGTACCACCAGACAAAAAAAGTCAGAAATCCGTATTTTCGAACAAGACAATTGCTAGTGTTTGAAATCTGAGGCGGAACACGAAACTTAGTTATAAATTTAGGAGAAGAATGCTATAAGGGTCTCCGGTCCTCGATTTCATCTGGACTTTTCGGGCGATTTTAGTACCACCCAACAAAATGGACCAAAGTCCGTAGTTTCAGACAAAGCGATGGTTAGTGTTTGAAATCTGACGCAGAACCCGAAACAGAGTCTCCTAAATTTTGGAGAAGAATGCTATAAGGGTGTTCTTGTCCTCGATTTCATCTAGACTTTTCGATTGATTTTCATACGATCCTACTAAAAGGACCGAAATCCATATTTTTGAAAAAGACAATGGCTAGTGTTCGAATTCTGAACGCGGAACCCGAAACACAGTTATAATTTTAGATCAATATGCTATAAGGGTCTCTCGGTCTCGATTTTATCTTGACTTTTGGGGCGATTTTCGTACCATTCGACAAAAATAACCAAAATCTGTATTTCGCACCAACGATGGCTAGTGTTTGATATCTAACACGGAACTCGCAAAACTCTATTATACATTTAGGAGAAGAATGATTTAAGGTTCTCCAGGTCGTCGATTTCATCTGGACTTTTCGGGCGATTTTCGTACCACTCGACTAAAAGGGACCGAATTCTGTATTTTCGAACAAGACGATGGCTTGTATTTGTATTCTGACGCAGAACACGATACACATTTTATAAATTAAGATGAAGAATGTTTATAAGGGTCTCTCAGTCTTCGATTTCATCTTGACGATGGCTAGTGTATTTTTCAGAAAAATGGACCAAAATCTGTATTTTTTAGACCAGACGATGGCTAGGGTTTTGAAAATCTGACCCCAAATGAGAAACATTGTTATATATTTAGGAGAAGAATGCTTGAAGGTCACCCGATCCTCGATTTTATCTCTACTTTCGAGTGATTTTTCATACACCCCACAAAAATGGACGGAAATCCGTAATTTCCAACAAGACGATGGCTAGTTTTTGAAATCTGACGCGGAACCCGAGA
>PGWS01034776.1:0-10353 GCA_002896235.1 Cicer reticulatum
AACTTTACTCTTTTGAAAAATGAGAGCATAGATTATGTCACAGAAAAGTTACAATATTAAGAGCTTTGGAGAATGAAAAATATTTTCCATCTGCTAAAAGATTGAGGTGGTCTAGGGAAAGGTGCAAACCCGCAATTCATCTGGATTTGTATCTTCCTCGCGGTGAAATATTGGTGGGCAGTCAAATCTGTTAAAGCTGAATAATGAAAATATATGTTAAAAATTAAAAAAAAAAATAAAATATCAATTATAATAAAATAAATAAAATTAGAACTATGTATTATATTATGAAGTGTAACTTATATAGAAAGTTGAACATCACAATTCACAAAATACATAATCGTACATCAGATGATCTATATTTGGATCAACAAAACGCAGTTCGATTGGGAACCGGAAGCGATAAGGATCCCGCTTTGCCTACAGAGTAAAAATGTGAATGAGTTAATAAGTAGAGTGAACATTCAGTAAAAGAAATCCACATATGGCCAAACATATATATGATGGAACTACGTATATGTTATGGAATCAGTCATATAGCATAGTGTACCCTACCTACATTGCCTACGAAAAGATGCAGAAAATTTTAAAATATAGATGCATAAGAAACAACTTCAGACACATGGCATGCAACTAATGACATGGTTAAATGGTGAATTATAGTGCAAAGTTGAAACAAGAGTAGACCTTTCTTAGTACCCAAAATAGATAAATAAAAGAAAGAGTCAGCAACCACTGAGATCAGAGGTGCCCAGGTTCGACACTTAGACCAGCATTTTAATGGATAGACTAGAGATTGGGTTCTCAGTTGGGTTAAACATAACCCCACTTGCCTGTGGACTGGGGTGAGCAATAAACCAGAAAATTGGACACCTGTTATGCCAAAAAAGTAATAACTGGGGACAGTGCCTCTGATGGGTAGGTGGAGGGTTGCCCCAGTGGTGGCACACAAGAGAGAGAAAATTCACCTTGTATAATACATTTTCAGCTAGAGTTCCTATTTCAAAAAACGCAGTGAGCATAACAACATGTAACAAAAGAAAACAACACCAACTACGTTTGTACCAATGAGTCGAAGCAGACTACAATTATGTTGTACGGCAAGAACCAGCTATAAGCTAGAAGATCCCATCAACTATGTATCCCAATTAACCTGTTCACGGTCAATATTAAGTGACAATAAGTATAGGAAATTTTACCAACAGTGACTGAAACACTCACCGTAATTTCTAACCAATGTACTTGCATACCCCACCTCTTATATGATGCACGAATCCAAAACCAAATCATATTCTTATTGGAAACCCACTAGAAACCAAACATTACAAATATATTATGAATGTTTCCAGCAAGCAAACTTGCATAAAGTAAAAGCACAAAAAAACACAGCGACACTGAAACAAGTCAAATACCAATGCTACAGAAGTAAGCCTCTTAGTTACTAATGATAACAGTATGAAGTGCTGGTTTACACAGCTTAACAAGCAAAAAAGAAAATATGCATATAACCCGAATTGGAGTACCTACGCAGGAATATCGTGTACCTCCCAGTCAAAGAAAAAAAAGAGAGAGAGAGAGAGAGAGAGAGAACATTTTCAGTGTTGAATAGTTTGCAGTAACCTGGGCTACCACATGATACAAAAGAGACAGTATGTTTTGCCCCTAGTTCTAGTATATAAACAGCCAGTACTTTTATCTCAAACAAAAGAATGTGTCCAAAGTCCAAAGATTTAACCAGTCTCGAGTATGTGTGTTCTTGGTACTTGTTTTGTTACTGCCCTAGCTTTGAATGGCAATGGACCATTTCAGTGCTACTATAGATCCTTGTGAAGTTTTGTTTCCCCATTTTGAAATTTGTCCCATTGTTAATTTTTGGCCCCCACGATATTGATTATGTATGCATTAAATAATCTTACACATTTTAAAATTATACTTGTCACTAAGTATTAACTTAGCAAGAATATCATTGTGGAAGCAACTCAATATTACTTGAGTAGTACTCCAGCTTCCAAAACAATGAGGAAACGGACACCCTGCACAGAAAAAGTTAAGGGAACACTTAAAAGACAGACACAGGGATTGGTAAGTACCCATCATATACACCGCCAATGTCAACAAATGCCCCTTGGTAAAGATGCAAAGTTGTCACCTTTCCCACACAAATCTGCAATAAAAAATTAAAAAAAATTCTAAGTAGTTAATGAAAAATCTAAGCATTTATGAAAAATTGAATCCCAATTCTACATATTTATTCTGAACTAAGATACAGAAAAAGAGTGATTTTAATTATACGCAAGCAAATGAAGCCAAACAAAAATAGGATTATCTATTGGGTTACAAATACAGTTCTCCAATTATAGACATCATAACTGGGAAAAACCAAAAAGAAAAAACAAACAATAAAGATGCAATGCAGCTATTAAAGGTAAGTTCAGTTATCCATACTTTTCCTAAACAAAATTTCCACAGTCAGCAATTGAAAAATGCAACTTTCATGTTGTCACACCAGAATTGAAAATATCACTATGCATGCCTATTGAAGACTAGTGCCCAGGCCTGTCATGTAAAATCAGTTTCTCCAAGCAGCATAGATGATAAACCCTGTATACTTGTCCAATGCACATAAACCATAATAGTAGTAATTTGAAACATAGGTTGGGGTTTTTGGAATAATCTAAATACTGGATGAAACCTACGGAACACAGTACTGGACAAAAAGTAAAGCATCTATTTTAACACACACAATAGTTACAGTATAATCCATAATGAGTCATGAACAAAGAATTGCTCAATAGCTTACTTTGCCAGGATAATAGGAACGGCAGTTGCGTACTGCAAAAACCATTTAAAGAAAAGTAGCACTGTAAAGCTTGCTTTCTCAATATCCAAATTACCGACAAGAAAATAAAAATTATCACGAATTCACACCTACCATGCCTTCCTTGTGTCCTTGCCTCTTTTTCCTCCTACCCAGGGTAATAATCTTGATCTTACTGTCACATTCAACATGACAATCAGCATTAACATTCACCATAAAGCCAAAGCACAAAATCTATGAAAGTGACATGTGTTTAAACAAGTATGAAATTGAAACCTTATAAGATCCCTCTTCACAAATAATCCTTGTTAGCGTCCACCCACTCCTTGTACTGTTTCAGAAACACCTAATATACCATCTAAGCACACACATCTGTCTTCAGTTCTAACTCCATTTACATAATCTCTCACAACCTCACCCTCTTCGCCTGCAACTTTATGCGCCTCTCGAATAAACGCAAGTCCTTCCGACAACCTACCCACCCTCGCGGACCAATCGCGCGGCGAAACTACCGCACCACCCAAGCGAGGTCCCGCCCACTTAGTCTCCAACGGCTCCGAGAATCTCTCCCTTATCTCCAAACTGCTTAGCAAGGTACTCCTCTCCGTCAATCCATCTCCTCCATCTTCTCTTACGGTACCTAGGTCAGCATTTTGAAAGCTTCTATGGCTTCCGGTGAATTAGAGGAACTTCTTCGCCTTCGTTCAGACTCTGCGCGCGAAATCGGCTTCAGGGAGTGAGGATTTCTTCCACGGAGCCAGCCTTCGTTCGATCCAGTTTGCGTCTTCGAGCTTCCTCTTCGGTTTCCTGCTTTGGGACCGAAGGTTTGGACAAGGTCTCGTCACGGGAACTCATCGGAGCTAAAGGATTTGCGACGTCGTGGTGAGTGGCAGTTTGCGGAAGGATTAAGGGAAGAGAACGACGGTGATGGTTGGAAAGGGGAGGGAGGGTTTAAGGGAGGTTTAGGAAAGTGAAGATAAAGAGTGTTGAAGACTTGCATCTGAAGCTGACAAGTCCACCACCTTTGCTCACAAGAGTAGCAATCTAAACTGCTGTTTTGTAAGATATTGAAGCGGAAAAAGTTGTTGGTAATTTCTTTTCAAAAATTAATTAACGTTAAAGTAATACTAGTAATTAAGTTTCTTTTTTTCAAAGTTAATTAATCTTAAAATTAATATTATCTCGATTCTTTTTTAATTCTATTGTTTTTATTTTTTAAACAACCAATAAATTTATTATTTTTGATGTATTTATTTCTATAGAAATTTTAATGATTTATTATTTCACTTTTATGTATATATATATTTTTTTTAATAATTAACTAACAAAATTATATGTCGCGTTGAACTATAAAAACAATAATTAAATAGAAACAAAAATTTCTGTAAATATAAAAGTTAAAAAAGAAATTAAGTTAATAATACTACTAATAACAACAAATGAGTTTCCAAAAAAATTGTTTTGAAAAATAAATTTTCAACCACAGAATTATTAGGTTGAGTCGCGGACTAAATCACTCGCGTCATGTCTAAAATTGTGCAAGACAGACAATCAATCACGAAGTTCTTAAAATAAAACAGATATATACTATATCGATTTTATTACTGCAATGTAGAAAATCGTATTAGAATAATATCTTTTAAATATAATGGTTAAAGTCACTTGAAAATATCGTACAACGACTGTTCGAAAATCTGAATGAACAATTTTTCGATAAAGGGACAAAAAGATATCAGATGAAAGGAAAGAATATAGAAAACTCAATAAAGTTTGGAGATTTGGTGCAATTTACAAACTGAGCGAAATTATCTATTTATAGAGAAATTCTGCAACCGACATAGTAGAAAATGTGGCCTAGTTTGACTAAGGCTAGGAAACTGTCGCACGCCCAGTTTGACCGATCTGTGATACTGCTGCACGAAAATCAGGAGGAACTAAATACAAATCAAATCAGTTGTTGACTCGATGGAGGACATAAGAAAAACGTGGAGGAAAAACATGCATAATTAAAATTATTATTATTTTCTCAGTACTAAAACATAATACACCACATAACTTGAGCTCGAGCTCATCCGAACAACAGCGATGCTCATGGTGGTCGGTTTGAGTGCACATTTTCCCCTTCACAAAATTGAATATCCTTTGAGGCACATTCCAATGGTTATATCTCACCTTATAAACACTACGAGTGTGATATCTCATATGTGAGACTTCTACATTTTTTCAATTCACACAACACAGTTAATAACTTTCAAGAGTTAATGTTTAAATTCCAACATTCATTTCCAACAATCTCCCACTTAATTTTAGGAAGTGTATTGGAATAATCCAAACTCGTCTGTAAGATTATGCATAATAAAGTTGTTCTACCGACTTGAAACTTTGCATAATAAATAAGATATTCAAATCAACAAGAATGATTTCGTAGTTTTGAATCTATTCTTACACTAAATCCACATAAAAACTTTTTATAGGATGATTACTAAAATCATGTATTTATGACGCTATATGACTTCTGGTCATAGACAATAGTCTCCATCTATTTGAATCATTTAGGACTTCTCTTTATATTATGCATTTGTCAACAGAATCTCTAAATTTCACCATGCGGACATGATCTACTCTAACATATCCTTTTGCGAACTAACTATCTAATGTGATATGTTCTACGACTATATTGTTGTCGTCTTTTATTGTAATAATGGTTCTCAGTTTTTGCAATAGTTGTGATACTATAGCAATGGAATAACACGAGTAATATTGCGGTTCTCATATTTCTAGTTAAAATTTGTATTCTAAATATGAGTTAAATTAGAAACTAACATGATAGGATAAGAAAAATAATTTATCTTTGTAAAATAAAATTTTAAATATAAAAAATGTAAATCTAATAACATAAATACAAAATTAATTAAATTTGATATAAAATTAAAAATAAAATACTAACTTTTAAAAACATGTATAATTTATCACAATGATAGTTTTGTCATTTTATATAATCTACAAAACTAAAAAGATACATTGAAATTTTAATATTTACAAATAGATTTATTATTTAAAATAATAAAAATCTGATTATTAATTTGAATTTTTAAAATAAATATAACTTGTTTGACTAAAATAAGCGATATTTAAATTGTAGAATACATCGATGTAATATAAATTAAAATATGCTAAAAATATAAATAATTAATCTACGAACAAACTCATAACATTCAAATTAATAGTGTAAAACGACAACATGTCTACAAGTACGAGAATATTCAAGTGTGTGAAATACCTATGCATCCAGTTATATAATGTTGACGACACCAAAACTATTGATTGAAATTTGTAATTGATCAAAACTACTGTCTCAATTTGAACCAAAACGAACATTGCACCAAAAAGAAGAAAAAAAGTTGCACCAAGACGAGAAATATAATTTTCTTATAATGCCAATTTTGTCATTTATATATATCATTTAGAATCTTTTTTTTGTTGCTAATTTATAAAATTTTAAAATATTGTAAGTTAATTTTTTTAAATATATGAAATTATTTCACAAATAATTTATTATTTAATATAATATATATTTTATCATGTTATCATGAGATGTGCGCAACAAAAAACATGATAGAATAAAATAGTATTATTATGTTTGCTATCATGTGCACATCAAATATGTGCACACATGATATAATAAATGATATTGTCTGTATCATATTGTAACCATTGAACCATAAACATATGAGAAATTTATACCTCAAATGAGTAGTCTCTAATTCTCAAAGAAGAATACTTTAAAGAAATTACAAAAAAAAAAGACTAAAAACAAACAAAAATAAGGAGAATGAAGCTTACCAAAATTGTTTCTCTATGTTTCATAACATTAACGCTATTATCCCTTTTGTTTAAAAAATGTCCAATGGTACCAAATTAATTAACCCTTAAAGGTGTGAAAAATACTTCAAACATTCAATTGAATTTACCAAAAGTTATCACAAGTTGTTCTCACTAAACACTTGGAAACTTACCAAATGTTCTCTTGCTATAGATAAGAAGTGTTCTACCCTTTATATGACACATGCAAAATGAATTATAGAAGTTGTTATAGAAATGAAGCAAGCTAAACAATGTTCATTTTTTATATAAGAGATTTTGACAGATGAGATAAATAAGATATAGTTAAACTAGCCAATCAAAATGAACTATATATCATGACACACTTGCATAAACTAAATAATATTTTGTTAACAAGTTTCTTTGTATATCTATCTATGATGAGGACAAAAAAAAAATTTAATTAATTTGGTGAGTTTTTTCATAAAAATGTGACGATGAGAATATGGAACGTCATGAAGTGTTTACATTGATGGCGATTATTTATGCCATTTAATAAAATGTGACTTTACAGCTTAAAAAGTTCAAATATTTTTTTAAAATGTGTTTAAGCAATTTTAAACTCATTAAATGTAAAATTGTTTGTGGCATACAAATAAATAATGAAAGTGAGACTATAAATAATTGCATACTAAATGCAAAGAAAAATGGGACTAGCCTTAAAAAATCTTCAGTTGAATCGTGTTGCTTCCACGTTTGATTTGGTGGGAAACATTGAGGCAGCTCCAATGTTTTGTTCTGTTGAGGGTAAAAAATGGAAATTTAAAAACATGTATCTTTCATGTTATTCTTTTTTATTTATTCTTATTATTTAACAAATCGTAAATTTCGCTACAATTAACTCATAACTGTGTGGTCCCAAGTTCAAATCCCACAAGACGTCTAATATCGAAAAAAAATTGTATCGGTATTTGTCAATTGAACTAGGACTAATGACTTTTAACAACATTTAAATACAAGAAATTGATAATCAGAAATTAATATAAATAAAACTATCCATAAATTTGTAATAGCCTATTATTAATTTCTAACAACCCGTTAGCTCCCATAATTCCTATAATTAAAACTCATAACCATATAAATTCTACAATAAATTCTAATAATAGGCGTTGGTCAATATTATTAACACCTCACCTTGGATAAGTAGTCATTAAAACCGAGTTTATTCTCAAGTTTTCAGACCCTTCCTTTTGAAAGAGCCGTTGTATAGATGTTTGCCAATTGGTCTTTTGTCTTGCAATTTTGTAAGAAGACTTTTCCCATTGTTTTGCAATTTTTGTAATTGGTCTTTTGTAATGCAATTTTTTTTTGTCTTGCCGTTGTATAGATGTTTGCCGATTGGTCTTTTGTCTTGCAATTGGACTTCTCTAAGAAAATCAAGCTTAATATTGAAGTGCGTAATCTTCCCATGAAAGACTAAATTATTATAGATTGCAAGCTCAATAGAATTATAATTAAAATTGAATTAAAATGTCACTAAGCTTTCACGTTAAACATAAGGTTTCAAAGGATTTTTGTTTTTTGGTTGGATTTATTTGAAGTTAATGATAATGAGATACACCCTTCATAACCAATCATTTTTCCCTCCATTCACACCTTTCGGCTCAACTCACCTCATCTGACAAATGCTTCTCAAACAACTACTTCGGTTCTCATTTGAGATTTCATCATTTTGAGGCGACATCTCAAAATCGTTCTTCAGCATCTCTCTCATATTCCCTTACCGTCATATCTCTCTCAGTCGTTTTTTCCTTTATCTCTCCTCAACATCTTCTTTATGTTTATAAGGTTTTGCCAAAGTAGTGGAATGTGAGTTTTCAAAACCTTACAATACTTAAAAAAAGAGATAAAGAGTTATATAGAGAAAAAGGCAAAGAGATAGGGGAATACAAAGGATATAAGAGAGCCATTGAATGATGACTTCGACATGTTGTCAGTAGAAAAAATTGAATTTCAAACGAGAATCCAATAATAACAATGAGAAGTATTTGTTAGAGGGGTTGGGTTGAGGCGGGAGATGGAAAGGGAAGAGAGAAATGACAAAAGGGATCTAAGTTGAATAGATATTATCTCGTGCATTATAAACAAAAAAAAAAACTAATAATTAAAATTGCATTAAAAACGTCATTCGACTTTCACATTAAAATTAAGGTTGAAATGCATTTTTATTTTTTAATTGTATTTATTTGACGTTCATGATAATGAGATACACCCTTCACACCCAATCATTTTTTCCCTCCCTTCACACATCCCGACTCAACCCACCTCATCTGAAAAATGCATCTCAAACAACTACTTCGGTTCTCACTTGAGATACAATCATTTTGTGGCGACATCTCAAAATCATTCTTCAATATCTCTCTCATATTCTTTTACTGTCATATCTCTCTATCAGGCCTTTTTCCCTTTATCGCTCTTCATCCCCTTCTTTATGTTTGTAAGGTTTTTCAAAAGTAGTGGAATGTGAGTTTTCAAAACCTTACAATACTTAAAGAAAAGAGACGAATAGTGATATAGAGAAAATGGCAAAGAGAAAGGGGAAGACAAAGGATATAAGAGATAAATTGAATGATGACTTTGACATGCTGCCAGAAAGGTAGAAAAAATTGAAATTCAAATGAGAATCTAATAGCAGCAATGAGAAGCATTTGTTAGAGGGGTATGGTTGAGGCAGGAGAAGGAAGGGGAAGAGAGAAAGGACAAGGGATCCAAACTCAAAAGATAATATCTCGTACATTATAAATAAAAAATCTCATAATTCGAATTGCATTAAAAACGTCATTTGCCTTTCACGTTAAAAATAAAGTTTAAATGGTTTTTTTATTTATTTATTTGAAGTTCATGATAATGAGATACAACCTTCACACCTAATCATTTTCCCCCTCCCTTCACACCTCCCTGCTCAACCCACCTCCTCTGACAAATGCGTCTCAAACAACTACTTCGTTTCTCACTTGAGATTCAATCATTTTGTGGCGACATCTCAAAATCATGATTCAACATCTGTCTTATATTCTCTGGCCGTCCTATCTCTCTCAGCCCTTTTTCCCTTTATCTCTCTTCATTCCCTTCGTTTTTGTTTGTAAGGTTGTCTTCATCCCCTTCCTTTTTGTTTATAAAGTTTTGCAAAAGTAGTGGAATGTGAGTTTTCAAAATCTTACAATACTTAAAATAAAATAGATGAAAAGTGATATAGAGAAAATAACAAAGAGAGAGGGGAAGACAAAAGATGTAACAGAGACATTGAATGATGACTTTGACATGGTGCCATAAAGGTAGAAACAATTGAATTTCAAATGAGAATCTAATAGTAGCATTGAGAAACATGTGTAAGAAGGGTTGGGTTGAGGCAGGAGATGGAAAGGGAAGAGAGAAATGACAAGGGATCCAAGCTTGATAGATATTATCACGTGCATTATAAACTAAAAAACTCATAATTAAAATTGCATTAAAAACATCATTTGGCTCTCACGTTAAAAATAAGGTTTAAATGCATTTTTGTTTTTTGATTGGATTTATTTGAAGTTCATGATAATGAGATACACCTTTCACTCTCAATCATTTCCCCCTTCACACCTTTTAGATCAACCCACCTCCACTAACAAATGCTTCTCAAACAACTACTTCGGTTGTCACTTGATATTCAATCATTT
>PGWS01034781.1:0-15254 GCA_002896235.1 Cicer reticulatum
AAAAAAAGAAGTTAAAATTGGTATGTCTATGAAAGAAAGTGAGCGAGAAAAAGTTGGTTAAACTTTTAATTAATTATGTGGATGTCTTTGCATGGTCATATCAGGATATGCCCGGGTTAGATACTAACATAGTTGAACACAAGCTAACCACTCAAGCCTGAATATGCTCCAATTTAACAAAAGTTGAGAAGGATGAGACTGATATGTCACTTAAAACTAGAGAAGAGGTCAAGAAGCAATTTGATGTTGGTTTCTTAGCAGTAGCAAAATATCCTCAATGGGTGGCTAATATTGTACCAGTTCCAAAGAAAGATGGAAAGGTTCGAATGTGCGTTGATTATCGGGATTTAAATAAAGCTAGTCCTAAAGATGATTTCCCTCTACCTCATATTGATGTCCTGGTGGGATAGCACTGCTCAATACTCTCTTTTCTCCTTCATGGATGGTTTCTCAGGGTACAATCAAATCAAGATGGCTCCCGAAGATATGGAGAAAACTACATTCATCACACAATGGGGGACTTTCTGCTATAAAGTGATGCCATTTGGATTGAAGAATGCTGGGGCAACCTATCAAAGAGCAATGGTAACCTTGTTTCATGACATGATGCATAAGGAATAGAGGTTTATGTGGATGATATGATCGCAAAATCTCGAACCGAAGGAAGACCACGTTGTAACCCTTCAAAAGCTATTGAGCGACTAAGGAAGTTCAGACTCCCTTTAAACCCTGCTAAAATGCACATTTGGGGTAAGATCAGGCAAGTTACTTGGGTATATCGTTAGTCAAAAGGGGTTAGAGGTGGACCCAGATAAAGTAAGAGCAATACAAGAAATGCCGGCTCCACGCACAGAAAAAGAAGTTCGTGGCTTTTTGGGTAGATTGAATTACATTGCAAGGTTTATATCGCATCTCACCGCTACATGCGAGCCAATTTTCAAATTGTTGCGCAAAGACCAAAAGGTTGAATGGAATGAGAATTGTCAAAAAGCTTTCGAAAAGATTAAGCAGTACTTATCAAAACCTCCCATCCTAAGTGCCTCTTGTTCCTGCGAAACCACTTATTATGTACTTAACAGTACTTGACGAGTCAATGGGCTGCGTACTGGGGCAGCATGATGAATCTGGTAGAAAGAACATGCTATTTATTATTTGAGCAAAAAGTTCACCAGTTGTGAAACAAGATATTCACTGCTTGAACGAACATGTTGCGCATTGGCATGGGTTGTTCATCGGTTGAGGCAATACATGTTATGTCATACAACTTGGTTGGTGTCTAAAATGGACCCAATTAAGTACATCTTTGAGAAACCTGCTCTTACTGGAAGGATCGCTCGTTGGCAGATGTTGCTATCAGAATACGATTTGGTATATCTTACACAAAAATCTATCAAAAGGAATCGCACTAGCAGAGTACTTAGCCCAACAACCAGTAGAAGATTATCAATCAATGCAGTGTGAATTCCCCGATGAAGACATAATGACTTTAGTTGAAGAGATTGAATCATCTGATAAAGAAAAATGGAGGATGGTGTTTGATGGTGCTTCTAATGCGTTAGGGCATGGAATTGGAGCCCATTTTGATTTCCCCTAGAGAACCAGTTCACTCCATTTACGGCTAGGTTGTGTTTTGATTGTACAAACAATATTGTAGAATATGAAGCATGTGTTATGGGCATTAAAGCAGCTATTGAATCAAATGTAAAATTTTCTTTGAGGTATATGGAGACTCATTGTTGGTCATCCATCAAACGAAAGGAGAGTGGGAAACGCGAGATTCTAAATTGATTCCGTATCACACCCATATCAAAGAATTGACAGAACACTTTGAGAAGATCACTTTTCACCACATCCCTCGAGAAGAAAACCAATTAGCTGACGCCTTGGCCACTTTGTCGTCAATGTTCAAAGTAAGCGCTAATCAGGATGTGCCGTTCATAAAAATTCAACAAAGAGAAAAACCTGCATATTGCTTATCAATAGAAGAAGAGTCTGATGGCAAACCGTGGTTTTATGACATCAAATCATATGTTTAAGAATAAGGATATCCATTGGGTATTTCAGAGAACGACAAAAGGGTTTTTAAGGAAATTGTCAATGAATTTCTTCTTGAATGGCGATGTGCTTTATAAGAGAAATCATGATATGGTTCTCCTCAGATGTGTGGATAAAGCAGAAGTGGAGAAAATTATCCAAGAGGTTCACGAAGGTTCTTTTGGAACTCATGCAAATGGGCACGCAATGGCAAGAAAAATCTTAAGGGCTGGCTACTATTGGTTGACCATGGAATCCGACTGCTTTAGTCACGTAAAGAAATGTCATAAATGTCAAATCTATGTTGATATAAAATACATGTACCACCCACTTCTTTGAATGTTTTAACATCACCATGGTCATTTTCAATGTGGGGAATGGATGTTATTAGACTCACTGAGCCTAAGGCTTCAATGGACACCGTTTATCCCTAGTAACTATTGATTATTTCACAAAATGGGTGAAGCTGCTTCTTACGCCAATGTGACGAGAAGTGTGGTTGTCAGATTCATCAAAAGAGAATTGATTTGTCTATATGGATTTCCAAATAAGATAATCACTGATAAAACGACTAATCTGAATAACAAAATGATGAAAGAGTTGTGTGTTAATTTCAAAATTCAGCACCATAATTCTTCTCCATATCATCCGAAAATGAATGGGGCTGTAGAAGCAGCAAATAAGAATATCAAGAAGATCATACAGAAGATGGTGGAGACATATAAGGATTGGCATGAAATGCTTCCTTTTGCATTACATGGCTATAGAACCTCTGTTTCGTACCTCAACAGGGGCAACTCATTTCTCATTGGTGTATGGAATGGAAGCGGTACTTCCCATCGAAGTTGAAATTCCCTCGATCAAAGTCCTGATGAAACAAAAGTAGAAGAGGCAGAGTGGATTCAATCACGATATGACCAATTGAATCTCATAGAAGAAAAAAAAAATGATAGCTTTGTGTCATGGTCAGCTTTATCAGAAAAGACTCAAAAAAGCCTACGAGAAAAAAGTCTGTCCTCGAGAATTTCGAGAAGGAGAATTAGTGTTAAAGAAAATATTGCCCATAAAAAAGGATTCTCGGGGAAAGTGGACTCTGAACTACGAAGGACCATATGTTGTGAAAAAAGCTTTCTCTTGGGGAGCTCTAATACTCACCGAAATGGATGGAGATGAGCTTCCACTTCTAGTAAACTCAGATGCAGTCAAGAAATATTATGCTTAAAAAAATATAATAGAAAATTGGGCTCGCTAGGTTGAAAACCTGAAAAGGCAACCTAGGCAAAAATTAGAGCATCCCGATGGATTGAAAACTTGAAAAAGCGGTCCATGCAAAAGTTAGGGATAACAAAAGAATCAAGCATTTCAAGTTGGGGCAGTATATTATTCTTAGAAGTTCTAAATTACAAGAATGACTAGCGCTTGTTGTCTCTCCAACTAAAGCTAAACTACACTCACCACATTGTAACCTCTGTCTCATTTGTTTTATTGCAATGAATGTACATTTTCCAATATCATTGTTCAATGTTGTGCCTTACACTCTTTCTAAACAAATTTAGTCTCATTGTTGTTTGTTCTAACGTTTTCTAAAAAAATGTTATTTTATGATAATAAATATGGAAATTTGAAATATATGAAAATATAAAAAAAAAATATCTTAAATATTTTGACGCTTGAAAATATATACACGGAAACGCGAGATATTGGGTGTATAAAAAAAATGAAGGGTAAGCATTTTAAATAATGCACATTTGATTGACCTCAAGAAAAAGTGATTACACAAGATATACTAGAGTCATCATGTAAAGAACGATTGTTATCATCGTTGATCCCATTGAATCTTATAAGTGTATTAAAGTCGCATAAGGATCGGGGGAACTAAAAAATAATAAATAAATAAATAAAAAGGAATTTATCTTCATTGCATGCATCCTACATTTTTTTCAAATACTCACACATGATTTATGCATCTTCACTTGTATTTTACATATACTCAACAACTCCTTATATCATGCATATTGAGTTAATCATGCATATCTTATGTGTATATTTATTTATATTCAACAACTTTTGTATCATATTATTCATTTTACGTTTGCATTACCACATACATGCTTCCTTTTAAAAATAAAATAAAACAAATTTATCTCATTTATTTACCTTCTAAACTCATGTTTTGTTGTAATCATCCTTTTATTTATGTCGATCTACGCATCGGTAATCAATCAGAAGACGATCATCACTTATTTTATGTCGATCTACGCATCGAATAATCAATCCGAAGACGATCATCACTTTATTTATGTCATCGGATAATCAATCTGAAGACGATCATGCTTTTATTTATGTCAATCTACGCATCGGTAATCAATTCGAAGACAATCATCACTTTTATTTTATGTCGATCTACGCATCGGGTAATCAATCCGAAGACGATCATCACTTTATTTATGTCATCGGTAATTAATCCGAAGACGATCATCCTTTTATTTATGTCGATCTACGCATTGGTAATCAATCCGAAGACGATCATCACTTTATTTTATGTCGATCAACGCATCGAGTAATCAATCCGAAGACGATCATCACTTTATTTCATGTCGATCAACGCAGTAAACACTCCGAACACGATCATTTTATCTATATATCGATCTACGCATCAGTAACCAACCGAAAGATGATCATGCTTCTTATTTGCGTCGCTCATAATATGGTTATTTTTTTAATTTATTTTGTCAATCACTAACTTCTCTTTCGTTTTTTAAATCATCAATTTTTTACAATTCAAATTATTTTTATTTTCTTCTACATTCGAAATTAAACTTCCTTCTACAAAATTTAGGTCTTTATATTTAATTATTTTTTTTAGCACGTAAAAGATAATAAATAGGGGCAGCTGTAGTAC
Source organism: Cicer reticulatum (assembly GCA_002896235.1). NCBI lineage: Eukaryota > Viridiplantae > Streptophyta > Magnoliopsida > Fabales > Fabaceae > Cicer > Cicer reticulatum. The sequence goes on from PGWS01034781.1 coordinate 4,937, forward strand.
CTAGTTTTTGTCCAAATAATTTAAAGTTATTTAATAATAATAATAATAAAATATAATAATAATAATAATAATAATAATAATAATATTTTACCAATTATCATCAAAAATTTAAACATCTTTATTTTACATAAAATTAAATAAAAAATTTGAATTACAATAAAAACAATTCTTTCTGATTTGGCATGGCAACACATCAGTACCCAATACACCAATCCATTCCACCCTGGCAACACTCAACTTCACCTTCATCTTCCATTCTACATCCTTTTAACTGCTTGACTTTGAGCAAGAGCTTTTGCAAACCCTCTTTTATATTATTTGCATTCCCAGCATCCTGTCATAACTTTTGCTTTTATATTAGCTGTATTTACAGCATTTCCAAGTACAAACATATTAGAAACCAGTTAATTGATTGAGATATACTAATAAAGGTATTACTTGTATAACCTTCCTTTATAACCTCTAGACTCAAAATTTGTATTTTGCAACAAACACTACAAAAATCTAGAAACTGATTTTATCTAATAAACAGAAGAATTCACCACTTTAATTTACTTTAGTCTATAAATAGAGTTTGAAGTTTTTGAAACTGAGAAAAAAAAAACTAAACACAGGTTCTAAATTTGAAATAGAGAAAAAGAATTCGAAATTTAGAAACAGAGAGTAAATTTTTCTTTTTGGAGAGAATTCTAAATTCTGAAACAGAGGTTTAGATTTTCGAAAATAGAGGGTTTATTTTCTTTGCTTATGAAATAAAATCAAGAAAAAAGAGAGAAAGTGTTGTAAAAAAAAACCAAAACAGAAAAGATGAAGAATGTTTTGAAAAAAGTCCATCGTAATCCTTCTTCAAACCAACTCATAACCATAACCAAAACTCAAACTCATTTCAACAACACAACCCACAAAAATCTATTAAAAGATAAGATAGATAAGACGTTACGACCTTTCAGGTTCAGCCGCGCCGTAGCCTCCATCTTCAATGTGGCAGATATTTAGAAAGGCAAGTATTTTTTTTTACTCTCTTTAAAGTTTGTTGTGATTTATGTTATTTGAAGATATAAACATCACTATGTTAATGACTAAGATTTGGAAGTAGAGCTTGATTTGTTGGAAACTTTGTTTTATTTGACATTGGGTGTTTTGTTTGAAATCTTAGTTTTATTGTTTCTTTGGTTTGGCTTATAAGGCTATGATGATTTCTTTGGTTTTTTATTATTATTTTGTGAAGATATTGCCCCGTATTATTACTACTGGCCTCAGCATTACTATCCTACTCCTAACTCTATTATTAGTGTGTTGGTATTCGCATAAGAAATGACACTAGCAACCTGCCATCCATACTTTCTTTTTCTCTGATATCACGTGAGGCAATATCAAGTAACATGTGTGTATGTGATGTTGTAAATTACTATTTTATTTCATTTAACTTAAATAATAAATAATCATTAAAATTAATAATGACGGTCATTTAACATAATTAATTTGATTTAATATAAATAATTATGAACGTAATTAAATAATAATAAACATAATTTATTTCATTGGTTATTAGTGTTAACTGATTTTATTTAAATTCTTTTGATTTGTGCATTTAATATTAAATTAAATGTTTTCCTATTATTCGATTTATTTATCTTTTAAATTTAGAAAGAAGCTTTCACTTGTAAACAAAATTTTTGGTCCCATTATTAAATTGTGTTTTGGTTTGTTTAACAGATCAAAATTACAGGTTATATATTCTTTTGTTCTTATTTTATTTTTATGTTTATTATTGATTTCAAATTTTATAGAATCATTTAAAGTTATATTTATTTTATTTTTATTTTTATTTTTAAAAAAGGGGAAGGAATATAGATATAATTTAATCAAATATTAAAGGGTTAATTAGATGTGACATTTGTTAACCTTTGAGTTGTTAAGACTCATGTGTGACAGCTTGTTAAGTTCTAAACTCATCTTCACAATTAATAATAAATATACAAAAATTAGTTTAAAGTGGTTATTTAAACATACATCTTTTTTAATATCTTTGAGCATTTACGACACAGTCATACAGCTTGGGGGTTTTAAAAGCTCACTTTAATAATAAAATAATAAAACTATTTTTTAAATGGGTTAATTAGATGTGACATATTTTTACTCCTTGAGTTTTGAGACACGAGTTGTACAATTCGATCGTCTTAAAATTCATATTTTTAAAATAATTATTCAAATCAAACAAGTTTTTTTTTTTTTTGTGTTCGTGAAAATTAACTATTTTTTTTAAGTAACAAAATACATTTATTTAAAAAACAATCAACACATTCGCATTTTTACCAAAAACTACGTAGCTTTGATTTCTCCATCACCCGGGAGATAGTAGGAGCAAGATCACACTCTTGTCAGCACACTAATAAAAACCTTCTCTTTTTTTCACTTTTTTTTTAACACACTTTTATATCAAAAAACCATTTATAAAAACAATTTATATTTATATTTAATAATAAAAAAAAATATATATTAAGTGATGATAATTTGCACAATTAATGATGAATTATGTATTTTAAGCGAATGTCGTAGGTGCTAATACATTCCCTAAGCATAATCGACTCCCGAACTCAAAATCTGGTTTCAAAGACCATTTTACATTTTTAGGGTTTTCCAATATTTTCCCTATTTAAAATAAATTTGGCTGGCGACTCCATTGATTCGACGAAAACTCGAAATTTTAGGCCGCGACAATAACATAAGTACAAATATCATTAAAGTTTTCCATGAAACAATTGCTTATGTAAATTTGCGTGGGACAAGGATTGTACTTCACTACTTGGAATTTCACACTTCAAATGGGAAAAAAATGTGATTGAAGAATGTATATAATGCTTAGTCCAAGTAACTTTATAGTTTGGCTATTTATTATTTTACACATAACTCACTTATGCGAAACATGTTAAAGGCTGGTGATACTAACATAAGGATATTATTCATCATAACTTCAAGACTATAATAGGGATTACTCTAGATTTCTGTGTAAAGTGTACAACCATCTACAAAAGAGTGTTATATTAATAACTTATGAAGTAAATGCTACACTTATTGCTGCAATCAAGGAACATTTTGAACCTGATGAGGTATTCACACCACATACCATGAGAATTGAGTCGCCAACTTCTTAGTCAAGAAATATTATTTGACATTGTAAGTATATTTATATGACTCTTTATCAGTTCATCATATTGATAAAATAAATTATGATTTAATAAATCTTATGAGTGTCGTCTAATTAATTCTTACAAACTTCATGGAATATGTAGAAATCCTTATCAATGACTGGTGAAAATGGTCTTGGTAACGTCTAGTTAACTACACTTGCTAAAAGGCCTCCAACTGATGACCAACAAAATAACGTGGGTAACGATGCAATTTGCAAGTGTCTAGCTATCACTCATCAAAACCCCTTCAGACTATCAAATTCGAATAGGAACTACAATGTATTCCATGCAGATAGTAGATGATGATTTCAATTATGTTAAAAACTATTATTAAATAATGTAATCTTAAGGCCTAATTATGTGTTTGTGTCATGAGATCTGAATCATGGGATATATATTCTCAAATCATGTTTTGTTGTAAACATTAAACACAATGCGCTTGTTGGTTCAATGTTATATAGAGTATGAAAGTTTAATTAGTTATTGTCCTTCAAGAACAATAATATGAAAAATATTGATAGATTATCTATTGAAAAAATATAAAGTGATATATCAATTTTAACTAATAAATCTGATAATAAAATAGATACAAATTGGATGTTTATGAAGTGATTATCTTTTATCTCCTATCTATAAAACTGTATGTATGACTAAAGAGTAAATTGATTGCTATCTTAGTAAGTCTTTTTTGTTGTTTGTTGCATGTTACAACAAAATCTACACAATTAGGCTATAAAATACCTCTAGCTTTCACACTATAAATAAACATTACATTCTTGAAATTTAGGCTATTAACTAGGTTGGAGAAACTCAAGTGACGTACATATAGCATAGAGATTAAAATGTGGAAATGATAAAATTTATATTTATGCTAACTTAATAATATAAATTTATTATAACTTAATAAAACAACAACAAAAATTGAAGACCATAACTTATGAAACTATAGAAAGTCTGAAATATGCCATCAACAAGAAAAGTAGTTTACTTATGCCAACTAGAAAAAAATATTCCCAAGAAAAGTTTTCCTCCATTGGATAAAGTAGACTAAAAGTACTATTTTGGTGGAAAAGATATGATCAATTTTTATTTTAATATTATTATATCCTCACTAACTCCATAAAGTTGGCTTCATGTCTTTCTCTCTTAACATTAAAAACTCACAAAACAATACCAGCAACAATTTAGGGGATGAAATATGAGGTATATCAAGTGCCTCGATTAGAACTCTTTTTTTAAAAAAAAAAAAAAAAAAAAAATCTAATCAACTATAAGCTCAAATACCTAACAAACTAATTTTTAAATGTTATATTCATTTCTACTTAAAGTTGAACTGCAATTATCAACTGTAAATAGAACTTAAAACTTTCAAAACTCCAACTTCATATTGAAGGAATACATAGTTGCAGTAAGATATGTTGTGATACGAGGTTCATAAAGCTTAGCTCAATATCATCAATCGCGTCCACCAACAAGAAACGGCCATGCACCACCACCCATAGAATAAAGAAGAGCTCTCAATCTGTCAATCCTATATTATCAATGATGATGAAGTTATTGGTTTAGCACTATCAAATATGGATCTAAATTAAATGCAAAAAGAAAACTGACGTGGTAATTTTAAAACATAAATTATTGGTTATTCATTAATGTAAAACAAATTTAACATTTAAAATGAAAAAATAAAATATAAGCTCCACGAAATAATAAATTTTTTACCGTTGATGACATGAAGTTTAAAAGAGTAAATGTTTTTTTTTAAATTATTATTACTATAGTGTTTATAATCAAGTTGTATATTAGTCTAACCTTTTTACTTTATATATACATCTCACAGGAAAGCATTAAAAAGACACTATAGATGATTACACTATTGTTTAGAAAAATGAAGCTGCAAAAGCAAGAACATTGAAGGAAGTTTATATTGGACAAAAGAAGAGCTAAAAAAATCAGAGTTGAATTGTCCATCACTATGTCAAATCCAAATACTTAAATTAAATTTTATACACAGCATCAATGAACTCATTGTCTAATACACATTGGATGTTAACAACAAAATTCCAATATCTTCTTTAATAGACTTACTCTTCCAACATAAAAACATGGGGGAGTGTTATACAAATCAATCACATTCACTTCTTGTCACGGACAAAGGAAAAAGAAAATTTCCCTTTGAGGGATAATCTTTAACAAAATTTCCAAATTGTTGATTCAAGTTCATGTCACATCAAAGATTACCAATAAGTGCTTTCATAAAACATACAAAGCTATGAAAGGCAATAACAATAGTGACCTCATGATCAAGACTTGAATCAATGATAGTATTTAGCCAAATATGTGATTTTATCTTTGAAAACCTCGTACAAACTAAATACAGATAAACAAATTAAAATAATTCCCTTAATAGATACAATTGTGAACATGAATACATGTAAGCATGATACATAGATGATACAGATAGTAGTAATGATGAGATGAAGTTTTCCTCAACAAAACATGGTTTGAAAAATATGACGATATGCAAAGTATATTTGTAACTTCTGGTTATAATTTAATATGTTTAATATTTAATATGTCAGGAAATTGTTAATATTAAATTACTTTATGTTGATTTATTTCAGTATATTATGATTGGCAAGTGCCATGATGAAATGCAATTATTGTGGAGCAAACATGTGGTACCAAGAATGAAAAACAAAAGTGTTCAGTCTGCAATCCAAAGTTTTCCAAGTGTTGTGGCAATGGAAAGTGCAACTTCCTCTACTTAGACACCACCACCAAGTCTTCAAAAACTTACGTTTCACACATGATTCTCCTAAAAGTAAAAAATTTCAAACATATTAGGATGTATATATGATGTTTGCATTCACATGTCTAGGAGCAAAGTTGGACAATATGGTTCTATATGGACGTAGGACCACCAAATATGGGATACAAAGTCAGCATGTCATAAGATAGATAGTTTGTTACTACTACCAGTCAAACACCCCAGTTCGCATGACTACATATTTTGATACTTGAATGATATCCAAAAACACAAATCAAATCAATTCAAGTAAAACTTTCATCTTTATATTATATATAACATTTTTTAATTATACATTTTATCATTGTATTATGTTCAGCTTCTATAACCAACAGAGATAATACGAATTAATCACAAACATTCATAATATTATATAATATATAGCAATGTCAATGCTAAATTTACAGTTTTTTAATCTAAAATCAATATATCAGGGATTTATAAATATATTCTTAAAATAACTGCATGTATTCTATCACATTTTTTGATACTATCTTAAATAAACACTAACTATTTGATATATTGTAATTATGAACATATAGGAACAACAACAATCTTGATCAGAGAACAGTTCATGAGCTAAGTAACATGTTTTACTAAGTACAATATTCACAATCAGTCATTTACAATCGCAAGAGTGCGGTTGCAAGATAAACAAGTGCATGATTTTGAAACTATCTGATTTCTGAAAGATCATGCGATGGGAAGATTGGTATAACCAACCAACAGTGTCTGAAGTGGTACACTATAGTTTGGATGTGTGATACGGGTTCCTACACAAGTTATTTAGCATATCAATATCCTTGGTTATTCCTTTATGTGAAGTGGTTATAGACCAAAAAATGCTCATAGAGAAAGAGTAGGAAAACAAGATGTTAAGCGAATCCCTTTACTTAACGAGAATGACTTGATATAGATTTATGTCAAGAGATCATGAAGCACCAAACAATAATGTGATCAAGAAGTTACCCAACAATTCTTGGTGATGGATTCACAGTGATAGAGGGAAAAAACCACAAGTGTTGAGGAACAACCATCATTATGAGTTGAAAAATATCGCAGTTTGAATGATAAATAGAGCAACAACCAAGTCAAGGTTTAATAGGGGTATGAGAGTTGTGTTACCAGCAACATATGTTGTTAGCGTGTTTAAACATGGATAACTTATACTTTTACGGTGTGCTATTTGTAGCTATGTGTGGATTTTCGACCTTCTTATTACATTTTTATGTAATCTAATTGGTCAGAAATCCAACGATTGCTAGCATCGAATTATTAAAAACTATGATCTTGAAACATAATTGCAAGAGTATTTAAAATAAGTTTGTTTGATCTACTAGCATATTTGGACAGAAAAAGTTATTGGCAAAATACTTGCATGTTAGTGTTCTTCTAATATTTTTAAATTATATTATATGTCATAACTTATATGCTCGTCATGTATACATGGAAAAATTAACTTTTGTAGATACGTAAATAATGGTTTCAAATGAGGGTTTGTCACATGCCCACATCTTGATCTTCCTTCATCCATCAACAAAATATCCAACACTAAGAGATGATATCTGACAACTAATTTCAGCTAAAATTTTAGACCAATATAAGTGATCTATAATTTTACAATTTGGTCAAATCACACATGATACATGGGTCAATGGTTTATGAAATAAAAAAGCATTGCGCCCTAAACATGGAAATGTACAAAGTTCTTTCCCTAAGTACCAAGATAGAACAATCTTTTTATCAACATGGATTTCCAGTGGTATAGAAGAAGAAGTCATAATACACAAACAGTTAGAGAAGAATGGTACTCATCAAGATAATCGGTTTGTTGTCTCGTACAACCAAAAGTTTTGCTCGTAAGTATCAAGCTCACATCAACATGGATGGTGGTAATCAAGTACATCAATAAAGATTGTGATAGAATAACTACAGTGATAATGTCAATGAATCATCACCCAAAGAACCAAAAGTTGACATCTTGATTGTAGATATATGTCACTCAGTGTGAAGTGTGTTGGAGAATCTTAGCTTTCCCAATACATGGAAGAAAACCGACTGTTGAAGATTGTAATTCCACTTAGAATGTGAGCAATCGGTTTATTATCATAATTATGAAATTATAATAATGTATATCGAAAACTATCAATTACAAATCCATGTTCACCTCATGGAATGAAGCAATAAGAATATCTTAAGCTAGAGGATAACACATGATAGTAAATTTGTGCCAAGTTTGTATATTTAAAAGTAAAGATGTTGGAAACCATGGACTAAAGGGTATACATTTGGAAGACTATATATGGTTCCACCATGTATAGGAAGTTATATTATTTTGAGATGATGCTCACTCATGTGAAAGTCCAAAGTTATGAAGAAATTAAAACAATTTCTAATTTTATTTATGATAGCTTTCGATATGCAAGTTTTGCAATGAGACTGCTTGGAGATGATAAAGAATATATTGAACCTATCATAGAGACACGTCAATGGGGATGTGAATCTTTCTTGCGGAAAATTTTTGTCAACATGCTCTTAGCAAGTACTATGATTCGACCAACTCGTGTGTGGAATAAGAGTTGACATTGGTTAGCAGGTGGAACTTTATATGAACAAAGAAGGATCTCAAACAATAAAGGTATATAATTAATTATCCAATTATTAGTTTATAATAACAATAATAGTAATAAAAATGTAATAATAATATATAGTATATAAATAGTAACAATACAATAATAATAATAATTAATAATATAATGAATAATTTAATAATAATAATAATAATAATAATAATAAAATTATAATATAAAATATATAATAATAATAATAAATAATATATAATAATAATAATAATAAATAATACATAATAATAATAATAATAATATAATAATAATAATAATAATAATTAATAAGAATAATAATAATAATAATAATAAATAATAATAATAATAATAATATATAATTAATAATAATAATAATACATAATAATAATATAATAATAATAATAATAATAAAATAATATATAATAATAATATATAATAATAATAATAATAATGCTCCAACTATATTAGCACTAATATCTTATAGTAAGTTATCATATTAGAAATATACTTGGTTTGTTGCACAAACCAAATAGTTTTTTTTTTATTGAATTCATTCATTCGTTTATAAATTAAACTTACAAAATAGTTTACTATTTTGGTTCATTCTCAACACAAAATATATAAGCATCGTTGTACCAAATTTAATTAACTTTGTCCATAACATGAATAAACATATCTCAAGCTATTCAAAAGCTAAATACCCATTATATAAACTCCCTAAATAATAATTTAAATAATATTAATCCATTTACAATAGGATTGACAATTTTCTATGTTTTTATTAAATTTGATGTTGAAATGATGAGGGATTCAAAATTTAACACCGTGCAATTGAGCAACATTGCAAGATAACAGGGAAAGAGCTTAAGGATTACAAGTCAATGTCATATCCAAGAGGATACTGATCACACAAGGGATATAGAACATCCTTTATGGAACATAACTATAATGTAGCAAAATAATTTTAAGAGTTTAAACTTGTACACTACGTACGATTGTTTTCAAATAAACTTGAACATAATTTTATTTTACATATTTCTAATTTTTATCATATTGGTTAAAAAATAGATGAGCAAACTGCTGATCTTCCATAAAATGTGAAAGCTTATGAAGAGCAAAAAGGGAAGTATTTTTCTTTATGGCTATGATGACACATGAAAAAACATTTATGTGACGAATGTTAGCTTCAAAAATACGTTCACGAAAGCAAATTGTGTTGACACAATGACTTCAAGTGGATAGCATCACTATTGCTTACTAGGTGGGAGAACAACATTCAAATTTTAAAATTTATATTCCTACACTAGAGTCATATACATGTAACATACATAAATATAGTAATCATGTAGAATTACTGAAAGCAACCCAATACTATCTAATTCATATTCCTACACTAGAGTCATATACATGTAACATACATAAATGTAGTAATCATGTAGAATTACTGAAAGCAACCCAATACTATCTTTGGAGGCAAGGTTGTAGTAAGGGGAGATTTTAAGCAAACTACTACTACTATTACTACTACTACTCCAACTTCAATCATGCTTTTGCGAAATCTTGATCAATCTGAAGATTTATCATGCTTTTGCGAAATATGGAACAAAACTTATTAGTTAGAATGTCTAAATAGTTGCGAAATAAAAAATGCAATTATTTAAATTGAAAGCATCTAAATGATCAATATAACCTATAAATTTAGATCATCACTCACTTAA